>JAQJVL010000527.1:441735-602248 GCA_035578905.1 Stictocephala bisonia | reverse complement strand
TAACGGAAAAGGTAAAAAAATTATAGTGCACACCATCACTATCGTACATAATTGTTAGATACATTTTAATATTTTACTGTATTACTGAGTTATCAAAGTAAGTTTTATTTAAACACAGCGTAGTGTTGTAATCCACCCATCTGGTTGTATATATTTTGGTTATCAGAAGTAACAAGTTCGTATACTAAACAAAAAAGTAACATATGACTGAGAAGAATTCAAACTAAAATTCCTTTAGTTCAACAATTACAATTCAATTGCATAATACTGTCATAGTAAATTATAAACTAAAAAGAATAATCTTAATAAATTTACAGATGGCAATAATAATGAGTCTATTTACAATATCTACAATTTATGTTCTCTCCCACGCTGTAATAGCATAGAGTAATCAACATATTTTTGCCCATTTTGATAAATTTCGCCATTACAGTCTCCTCTTTGACAATATCAGGCAGCGAGTTGTAGAGCCTGATTCCATTATTTTCAAGTGGCTTTCAAAAGAACTTGTATTATGGTGAGGTACAAAATTTTATTTCCGGCCGCGGAGGTCACACTCCTTGTTATAAATTACGGGCGTAACAAATCTGGGATTTTTATTGACAAATACGACACAATGGAATATGTAAATAGATGAAAAACTTAGAATACCACAGTTTTTGAAAAAAATGATTTACAAGAGTATCTAAAAGGCTTTTTTTAAAATCTGCTGTGATTGATTTTTCTTTTTTTTTATGACGACGGCTTTCTGACAGAATTGGAATTCCATAGCATGCTGTGAGGAGAGTGTTAGCGTCAAACAAGTTGAGAGCCTCCATACAGATAATATACTAGAACTAAAACGCCTGCAAATTGAGTCAACGGGGTACTGAAATGTTAGCTTATCATCTATATTAAGAGACTGCAGAGGTTGTCAGCCATGTTGGTTTTAATCCCATTTAATCCCATAGAACAACGTTATTTGCGAATCCATATTTTTCCGTTATTTATTGACCAAATGTTATGTATGAGTTGTCATTTTAAACGCTATCATATTTTGCATTGGGTTTGCTTTTGATATTTTGAATGCATACACCAAGTTTAGAAAAATATGTGAAAATAAAAACATCAAACTAAATATATTAAACAAATTTATTCTATAAAACTAATTAGGAATACAAAAAGCAATTCTAACGCAGAATTTAATCCTTGGTTAAATGCAATTTGTTTGGGAACTATCTCTTTAATAATAACAAAACTAAACAAGTTTGGATATGCGTGATCGTATGTCTGGTTAGAAAATAATATTGTTCGTATAGGATTAAAACCAACATGGCTGACAACCTCCGACAGTCTCTGCAGACTTTTAACACCTAGAAACTTAACTACTTCGCTTGGCACAATTTGCTCCCAATATAAAAAAAGGAAGAGATTATGATTTCTCCTTTTCTTTATACGAAAATCCAAAATCTGGGTCTTGGTATTTTTCACAGATAATTTATTACTTTCAAACCATTGGAGAGGAGCTTTGATTCTTCGTATAACTTCACGTCTAGGTCTTGCCTATTTGATGCTGTCACTGAAAGTGAGGTATCATCATTGATAAACCTGGGCGTGGAATGTGCTATGAGTCAGGTCATTGACAAAGAGAAGGAAAAGGATCGTACCAAGCACCGAACCCTGAGGGATACCCGCATCAAGTATTCAGGCTATCCACTCTTATAAATTAACCTACCATAACAAGTTGATTATCATTGCATATTCATCGATTCCTCAAATAAAGTATCTCCTCTGGGTAAATATTTTATTTGATGTTGAGTAGTTTGAGTTAAAAGTTGTTTATCCTCTAAAATTTCACAGGAATCGTAATTTGACATTGTTAAGTTTTTGCTAAGTTTTCTCCATAACTCTGGTTTGTAAGATTATATTTTTTTATTTATAAACCTTGTTATTGTGATAGTGCAAGGGTAGGCCCTAGTTACCCTTGAAGTTTAACAATCACACATATAAATCATTTTGAAACATTCTTTGGAAACTAATGCAGTTTAATTTTGTTTTATTAAATGAATAACATTTAACCTTCACTTGGGTTCCATATAATTAATTTTACTTTTGTTTAAGAAATACTTACTTTATAATCATAAAATTGTTTCAACCCACTTGAATAATGTTTATGTATATAAATCTCCTTCATTGTTCGATAACAATGTAACAGTTGTGAGGCTTACAATTCTGTAATAAGAATATAAAACATTTTAAGGCTATGTGCGAAAATGGCCATATGTTAATATTAAAATAAAACAGCAAACATATTTACAATTAATTTCTACTTAAATTAAAATAATTTAGAAATGTCTTTCTTAGTATTTTCAATGGTCTACCACCTGCACCCCCTTTATTCATCTAACTTGTTTTTCTCGCTTATTATCCACAATTTCCAATGGTGATAAACATATCCTTATACACCTGCTAGACCCCTTTCTTTTTGACATATTCAAGGTGAATTCTGGATACCAACCCTATTATTTTTAATACAGACTCTGTGAATGACGGTGTGATTTTTCCTTTTAAAACCTGTCGGTTCCCTTTCACAAACATTACAAACTATCAGTAATTCCACTATATTTACAATACAATCGTACCTTTTTCTTAGCTTATTTCATGTTTCCTTTAATATTTTAAAACTGAACCCCTCCTTGTTCGATGATTAATATATTGAAATATAATATATCTAATAAATATATTGTTTATTTAAGCCTTTAAAAATACATTTGAAAGAAATTACTATCAGGTACTTTCTTCAATACATGTTGAATTACAACAGTTGGGAACGGGCTTATGAATGTTATTTAATTACATTCATATATCTACGTTAATAACAGAAGTCAAACACAACAATCTAACCTATGTGCTATATCCTTATAAGAAATGATTGTTGTAAAGATCATGTAAATACAGTAAATGATAAATAATCCAAAATATAATGAACAAAATTACAGGATTGCCTAAACACAAACTTAAATTAAAAAAATTAATAAAAATTAACGATTTTACTTTCTTAAAACTAAAAAAAACAAACGTAAAATACTTTTAAAAACATCGTGCACATTAAATGCATTACAAATGCAGCTAACGAGGATAATGGAATGTAGTTGTATATATAAAACATCTAAAACAATAGCTAAATATTTATTGAAAGCTATAAACTGAAACAGCTCTATTCTTCTGATTTATTACCATGTTTTCCAATGAAACACATGTCGTTTGTTGAATTAACGATTGAATTGATTCAGTAAATCTATTACATTTGTTAATCCGACGTGTACAATTCCGTTAGTTATACTGTTGTTTTTAAACTATACACAACTGTTTAATACTACGTCAACATAAATATTATAAATATATGAGGGCTTCAATAAGTGTCATAGTATTAGATAGAACCTCAAACAGAATCAATTCTTTCAAGGCCTACAATAAATACGGTAGTTCAAAGTAATGTTTGAATCTGTTTAAGATCTACTGAGGATTTAATACTTTTAAACTTAGTAAAACACGTTAGTGTTTAAAAAACGTGTTAATTCAGAGAAAACTGTAACTATTCCGTTAAACAATTTGGTACATTCTATCCAGACATCATTTTAATAAATTATTTCCAATTAAACTTTTATACATACACGTTAAAATGTGTATTTATTTAAGTAGAAAATGGTGTTAGGTTTTTAAAAACCTACGCGCTTTGACCCGGTGCGTGAATCAATATTTCATATTTGTGAGAGTAAACAACAAAAAATACAATAAAATAAATATGACACACTAAATATTTCTTCTCATGTATTCTGTTTGAATAATATGACAGCGTTTAATGTTTGTATTATTTTCAAACAGAAACACAAACAAACAAACAACGTAATTCCCTCTCTTTGGTTGTTAACATTGAGAGGTACCTTCTACTCAACCACAGTTAACTAACATGACATAACTAAGGTTGACTGTTCCATAATATCGCTAATAGTTAATTCAATTAAGAGAAATTAGTTAACTTTTTAAAATGCAACACCCACTACTTTACTGTGCATCATATAAATACAAATATAACAAAATAAAAATGAAATGATAATAAATGTAAAGGAATATAATAAAGTCGTTTAACCAATGTAAAATAATATACAGTAGACTCTCTCTTAACCGGCCACCTCGGGACCGGATAAGGATTTGACCAGTTAAACCGAGACACTCAAAACTTCTTTATTTTACAGTTTATCTACAGCAATTAATTTCTTTATCCATCAGAATACCTGCTGTTCTCACTAAATAAAGTATATTCACAAAATACATAATTAATCGCAAAGACACGTGATTTAATCGAAGATAACCTACAAATGTAGTTGTTTGATCGGTAAAGATAACCACAACACGGAAGCACATGACAGGATAGTACAAATAATTAAAATTCTTTACTCAACAGTAAACACGTTGTGGCAGTTTTTTAATGAATCGTGGTTATTAATATTAAAGAATTAAACTTTCATCTGAAAAATGAAACATGGGAGGTCCTACAAAAATACAATAAGCCAAACTAAGCATTCCAGGCTTTTCATGATTGCTTAAACTATTATATAGACATATCTTGTCCATTTAAAAAATCCAATAACAGCCAAGAATCCAAAAGAATAACTGGATTACACGGGGTATTCTTGTCTCAAGACAAAAGCTAAAGTTTTACCACTCAATTTTTACAACAACTCAAAATGAAGAGTTCAAATCTTTTTTCAGAAAATACAGAAACATTTAAAAAACATTATTCGGGCCGCTAAAGCTTATGAAATTACTAAAACGTTAAAGAAAACTGACAATTTTTCAAAAACAGCTTGGAAAATAATCAACAGTAATACCAAGGAAGAATGCAGTAAACTGAATAATCCGATCTCTATAAACAAAAATAACAAACTCATTGAAAACCCTCTTGAGGTCGCAAACGAGTTCAATGATTTTTTTGCTTCAGTTGCATTGACAGTTCCCATTAATCTCCAACCCCACCAAAACTTCAACATTGCTAGGGAACCTGTAACATCCATGGTACTGACCCCTGTTAGCGAGGAGGAGGTTGATCGGGCGATACAGAAACTGAAGTCGAAAAAAACCTGCGACATTAATGGCATGTCAGTGTGGATGCTCAAAAACTGTTATACGAGTATTTTGACACCACTTACAAAATTAATAAATCTTTCTTTTGCTGTTGGGGAATTTCCTGATTCCTTAAAAACAGCAAAAGTAGTTCCCATTTATAAGAAGGACGACCCAACTGTAGCAAACAACTACCATCCTATATCAATTTTGCCAGTCCTGAGTAAAGTCTACGAGAAATTATTTCTCGAAAGACTTCTAACTTTTCTGGAAACTAAAGAAATTCTAAGTCAACAACAATTTGGTTTTAGGAAAAATTTAAGCACAATTGATGCAGTGACAAATTTTATGAACGATGTTGTCGAGGGGCTGGACAGACGAGAATATGTGCTCAGCATATTTTTCGATCTCTCCAAAGCATTCGACTGTGTGCATCATGAGACACTCCTGCACCAGTTGGACGAATGTGGCGTGCGGGGTCTGTCTCTCCAATGGCTGGAGTCGTACCTAAAAGACCGAGACCAGTGTGTTCAGACCTCGGGTGCCACATCCAAAAAAGTAAAGCTGACCTTGGAGTCCCGCAGGGATCAATTCTTGGACCAGTATTATTCCTAATTTATGTCAATAGTTTAAATTCACTAGTCCAGAATGGACAAGTAGTTCAATATGCTGACGACACGACAGTCTCTTTCCGAAATAATACTTTGCAAAATCTAGAACTCATTTCATTCATTGAACTTAATTCATGTATTCAATTCTTTTCTGATCTCAATCTCAAAACAAATTCAACTAAGACAAGTTTCATTAATTTTAGTCTTCGACAGCAAGAATACAAACCCTCTATTATGATCGATGATGAATTTCTGAAAGAAGCCACATCTGTCAAATTCCTGGGGATGTACCTTGATCCCGGGCTGACCTGGGATGATCATATTAATCACATTTGCTCTAGAGTTTCATCAAAAATTTTTGCTTTGCGTCAAATTTCCAAAATCTGCTCCTTGGAAGTCTTGAAAATAGGCTATTATGGGCTAATATACCCCCATTTGGCATATGGTATAAGACTCTGGGGAAGCTGTTCTAAATACAAACTAGAATGAGTCTGTCGTCTCCAAAAGAAAGCAATCAGAATAATTCAAAAATTAAAAACCAGAGAGTCGTGTCGGGACGCTTTCCCGGAGCTGGGGTTTCTGACTCTGCCCTGCCTTTATATCCTCGATGTGGTCCTGTACTGCCACTTTAAGTGCCAGTTGGTGCGGGGCAGGGACATTCACGTCTATGAGACTAGAGGCAGGGACAACTTGCGGGCTCACCAACAGCTTCTGCCATCACAAGTCGGGGTCAGATTAATCAATGGGCCCCTGAGGGTGTCAAGCTGATACAAAATCAAAATCAATTTAAGAGTCAGCTAAAACAATATTTGCTAACAAAAGCGTTTTACTCGGTTGATGAGTTCACGATGAGCCACTGGAGTTAGAACATTGTAAAATTCCAACATCAAAAGGAGGGTCTGATGTCCAAATGAATGAACGAATGGCTGTATGAATGTTACACTTATATGTTCATAAGTGTACCATGTTTGAATGGATGACGATGGATGCCATGACTTTAATTGTTACCATTAATTATTTATTTATTTTGACGATTGTGATACCATGTGAACTGTTTTTTTATGCAATAAAACTTTTTGAATTTGAATTTTGAATTTAAATTAATAACGTCACTTACGTCCATTTTTGGCTAATGGTCCACTAACGGTTAAAACAATTTCTCAATGAAAAATGGTGTTTAAAAATAAGCTACTGTTTTGGAAAAGGGTCCGGTTAAAGCGATAGCCGGTTGAAAGGTGATCGGTTAAGAGGGATTCCTCTGTACTTCAAATCAATGCATTTAAAACGTAATTACACTATTCAACATAAACTAAGATATTGTAATTTATATTTATTTCATATTTAGTTTAAATACATATTGGAATTTAACTATTTTATGTTTATGGCTGATCACTTAAGTGTATGAACTATGAAGTTCTTTGTTTATTTGTGTAATAGAATTAATTTAATGTTGAGCTAAATAATTTAGAAATATTTTTAACAAAATCGATAATTGTCTCTTGAAAAATCAATTAAAAAATGGTCATGAAATAATATTACTCTATTATTGTATGTAAGGTACGTTACTTATTTTCAAGTAAAAAATGTGTTAAATTTACCTAATTATCTTTTAATTAAATAGCTTTCAGGATCTTCATCTGCAAATATTTAATATATAAAATGTATTAAGTCTTCTCGCACAATGATGACGAATCAGCTTTATAATGTATGTACCTGATATATTTACAGTTCTCCACAGTGAAATCCAAAGAACTGTTATTCCCTTTATATCGTACATCTCTCTTTCTCTCTTTGTTATAAATTCAGTGATTGATCTTCCTTCCATTCTACATAAGATCACTTATAACAATCTCTCTGCCATTATATATCATGTACTATCTGTGGTGGCTGTTTCTCTTATATATTACATTCTTGACCTAGCAGTCCAAATAATATATAAATTGTGTAAATCTATGTTGAAAATAACACACATAGCATAGTTATTTTTATTTTTTTGTAAACTATAAAATTTAAAATGCTAATTTAATAAGGCTTGTATTTAATTAAACGTGTCTAACCTTATTGTAATTATTTAAACTATTGGGCTACCTTAAATGTATAAGTTGGTTTACGAGTTAGAGCTACTAGTTTAATCAACTGAATAATAAATATAATTAAGTACCCTTTTATTCATAATAATACACGACCGGTTTCGGCTCTAAGGTCATCTTCAGATTGTAAATAATACAACCTATTTAAATAATAATAAATAATAGATAGGTTATATTATTTATAATCTGAAGATGGCCTAAGAGCCGAAACCGGTCATTTGAATAATAATAAATAATAGATAGGTTATATTATTTATAATCTGAAGATGGCCTAAGAGCTGAAACCGGTCGTGTATTATTATAAAAATGAATAAAAGGGTACTTAATTATAGTTATTATTCAATTGGGCTACTTTATTATATTATAATAAAAAATTAAATTAATTATAGTTAAATTCTATTCAAGAATTTTATTCCAAAAAGCAAATTCTGTGGCATTATTGAGAGTTTTCACCCATGGTCGTAAATACTTGAATTAATATTATTTTGTTATTAAAAGGAGAGATTCCATCGTGTTTATTAATAGAGTCAACATACGATATTTACTTGAAACGGAAATAATTTTCCACAAATTTTGGAACCCACTACGTCATTTGATATTGAGGAGCTCAACGCAAGGAATATTGGGAGATAAGATCTGCCAAAGTTTTAAAGTAGCGTTAAACCTCAACCCCACATAGAGAAGGGAGACATCAGATGGCTTTTAAACTGTTTAGTGGCTTCCACTCTAGCTTTATCCTTGATGCGTTATTTAGTGCTCGTACGGAAATATTTTGGAAAATAAAAATGAATGTGAGATATTATATTAGCTTCTACTATATTTTTGATAGTTTGATACTACATTTTCGATAGTACGAAGTTTATTTGCCGTATATACACTATCTATAACACAATATAAAT
This sequence comes from Stictocephala bisonia, assembly GCA_035578905.1. NCBI lineage: Eukaryota > Metazoa > Arthropoda > Insecta > Hemiptera > Membracidae > Stictocephala > Stictocephala bisonia. The sequence goes on along the minus strand of JAQJVL010000527.1, from coordinate 593,545 downwards.
ACCGATTTTAGTTCATGCTCTGTCTCATTATTGCGATTAAGTGTTAAAGAGGACTTTACAGTCCTAACTTCACCCCTTTAGTAAAGGAATTTTTAAACATTTTGTTTTATTTATTATCGTGTTTAATCCGAATTATCATTTGATTTTACTCATTACATATGGCCTCGATCATTATCCAGATTTCCAAAACCATACAAAAATTATTACATTTTCCTCACTTTTATTAACCAGTCCATACTTGATTTTATAGACGAATTCATATAATCATATCAATATTAGAATAAGTGTCACCTCAGCTCCGGACATCCTGAAGGGGTTCGTCAGCAAAATTCTGACTCAGCACTGACAATAGAGAGCTTACTGTAATGTATACTGGTTCTCCTGCTTGTATTGTGCTTTATAACCAGTTACGTAGAAGGTCTTATCATCTAGCGAAACAAACTGACAGGGAACGACTACATGGAAAAAATGTGAAACTATATGAATATCAGGGCAATCTTTCATAGGTCTATTAGTTTCTAAATTATCAGCTTTAAAACCAGAGTGTAATATATTTCTGCTCTTATCACTAAAGAATAATTCTGGTGTTCTACGTGTCAGGAGGTTGACGGAAATCAAATGTTGGATATTTTCCGTTAATGCACTACCACTTGGTTAATATTCCATTGCTCTAAAAACTGTTTCTCAGTCACTTTTACTTCCACTGTGGTATTCCTTATCCGCTAGGAATCCGATATCGCTGGCCTTATCTTATCGCTTTCTAAGAACTGACACACGGAGAGCGCATTCGGCGGTAAGTCAATCATTGGATTTACTAGTTTGGGATCAACTTAAGTAGCCTTCTAATCTAACATAATCTGACCTCTTCTAATCGTAATTGCAATAAAAAAGTAGCTGTAGTGAATTAACGGGAAAAGTAGTGGTAGTGAATTAACGGAAAAGATCCCATATGTTTTCTAGTAGAAAAAAACCGAGAATCACGCTTGTAAATTAGCTGATAGGCCTAATGATCGTGGTTCAGATATCATAATAAATCTAGTCCCTTAATTTCCCTGGCTATTAAGATATTAAACGCTATGGTATATTAAAAAAAAAAATAAATAAATAAAAATTAAAAAATTAAATAAGTCATGGCAGTAATTCGATAATAGTAACCAGATTACAGAAAGGTTAATCCTACCCATCATATACACTCACAATTATTTGTTAATACGCAGCAAATGACGTGGGCACTTCAGTTCTTAACATGAATCTAATATTTATATAATATAGACGATAAGATTACAGAAATATACAATTATTTTGTTAAAGCTTACGTTCATTGAGTAAGTACACCCACATTTAACTTAAATCTGACTTTAAAAATATTTTATTAAATTTTCTTTATTTAACAAATTTTACAATTTGACAATTTCCTGAAAGTACTGTTTCCTAAATCACTGAAAAAAAAAAAAAAAAAAAAAAACACATTCTTAATACAGTCATTATAATAATAGCCTTATTAAAAACCATTAATAATAATTAAGAACTTAAATTAGCCACTAAGTACCTAACTTAATAATTACAAAATTATAGCAAGAAAGAAATGTAACTGTATTTCGTTAATTTGAAGTTGCGTTAATTAAAATGCATCACAATATAAGTAAAAAACGAACATGTGACGATTTTTGGAAAACCACGTTTACCTTCATAAAACTAGAGGGATTCAACAATAAAATTTTATTACATTATATTTATTGTTAAATGGATATTCTGTGAAAATCAAAGTAATAATTTTGTATGTCTTGTAAGGGATTATCCATTAAGTACAATTGAACTGTTTTCGTACACAGACCAATAATATAAGCGGAAACCATTATTATATTTGTTAATATATAACTTGTATTATGTGTGAATGAACATGTTTTGATTTTAATTTCATAACCATATTGGTCAGATTTGTTTTGTGAATCCCTTCTGGATCTGAGGAAGGAAAATGTGGTTTACCGAAATCATTTAACGTAAAATTTATTTTTTTTGTACTTACTTCATAAAAATGTGTGTTTTGTGACTTTGTTGTGTATTTCTACAAACACGTAATATGATAACTAAGAAACTAATAATTAAAACTAATCCAAAAATTAATTTGGAAATATAAAAATTATCGCTCAAACTGAATTGATTGTTATCTACGTAAACTAAATTCTAATAGATCTGATATTAAAACGTAAACGGTGCGGTTGTATACAGTTTGTACTGAACAAGATATATCTCACGGAACTACATCACATCTGTTGTTATTGACAGTTGTATAACCCACATTGACTACAATGTGGGTTCAATAAATCTATTGAAGTGATTTATTACCATGCTTTCCGGCTAAATAAACATAGTTTGTTGAGTTCACACTAGATGAAGCATTTGCCTTTTGTCAGTTCGATAGTTTATTACGAACAGTATGACCAGTAGGTCTGAAGGTATAGAGAACCTCTATAATATGTAACCTCTATAATATATAACTAATATTTCATATCAGTCAAAGTCTGATATGAAATATTAGTTCATCTATTTCACGGTACCTCGACATGCTCGATGACCTGAAATGGATCATACTGTCTGGCTAAGTTATGACAGTTGAGAAGACGAGGAAAATATGTCAATATACGTGTGTTCAAAAATTATAGAAAAAAGTTACTAGTACAAAGAAACGTTTCGTTGCTAAATGCTGACTATGCACTTTGTAATTTTTGTAATAGTTATATGAGTTTTGATACTACTGTATAGTAAATATCAAGTAATTCTACCACTACTCAGCAAGTCTTGGACCGTCAGACTGTCAGGCTATGAGCCAATAGTTTATTCATCCTATTAATATGTACAGTACTTTACAATTATTAGCATTGATAAATCCATAAGTAAATCGTTATCAAAATTACAATGATTTAGTATTCAAACTATAATGTTTTATCTATTTTCATAAAAAAGTGAATAATTTGTGTATAGTTCAAACATTTGATGGTGTTAGAAAGCATTTTTGTCTTAGTTTTTGATGTAATCAACAACACTAGTTGTTATTTATTTATTTTTATAGTTTGTTGATATTTGCCAGTGTTATCGTTTTTTGCTTATAATGTATATATTTAATTAAAGCTTTTAATTAACATAAGAACATAAAATTGAACATTATGAATATTGGACAATTTCGTTATTTTTTTTTTTTTATATTGTTTCAAGTGTTTATTCTTTTCAAAGTGTAGCCCATGTGCTTGTTCAAAGTGTTTTTCTATTATTAATTGTGTTTATTATTGGTATATTTGTTGTAGGTTGGGCATTTTGATGGTGATATTGGACTTGGAATTTACCCACAAGATATTATATTGTATTAGACGTTTGTGCTGCCCCAGTGTTATTGGTTTTATAACCTGTTTTGTGATATTTATTATATTTTTTTATTATTATTTTTAATTTATTCTTTCTAAGTTTTGTTTTGTTCCATAATAACAATAATGATGTGTCATTAGGATAATATAAATAATCACTATTTATTTAAATGTATTAGTGATTTATTTATTTATTAGTGAACCAAACTAATAATTTATTCTTTGTCACTAATTTTTGTTTTGTTTTATAATAATAATATTATTATTATTGTCTTTTCTTTTCTTTATTGTCTTCTTGTCTTTTAACACACACCAAAGTAGACGCAATTTACGATGGTTAATTTTATTACTATACTATGCAAAATTAGTTATAAATATGTTATAATATCTTGTATTATATATTATTTTTATTTTACGCTTAAAAATAATGAGGTAGAAATATTAAATAGAAAGATACTTTAATTATATTAACGTAATTTTAGAATTTATATTAAAGTTAAAATGCATTAATGTATTGTTATTAAAATGAAAACGTAATTAAGATACGATTAATTAAAATCCAATGAACACTAAATAAAAAAATTATACACAACCATTATTAATTTTATGAAATAAATATAATGAGATAAAATTGGAACGTTAGAGAGCCATGAAATAATATTTAATTTATACTTATATCACTAGTGGTAATATTTCTTTACTAATTTGCATAATATATGAGCGTGTTTTCTGTTTGAATTTAATTTAATAATTTATAAGTAATTTTATTTTTAAGTTACTAACACAGCTACAATAGCTTTAATGGCCTTCCTTGAGAGGTTTCTTTTGTAAAGTGGTTTAGACCGTGTTACTGTTTACGAAATAAATATGCTATAAATAAATAAAGAAATAAACGCTTTATGATTTATTAAACATTATGAAAAACATAGTTATAACAAATAAAACGATTATTTATGCAAATATTTTACTCTATAAATTAGCATTTGTGATGCTTAAATAATAGTAGTAAAATTCCTCATTCATTTAAGGAATTTAAATTACGACTTTTACACTTTTGAAGTCTTCAAGGACAATTTGAAACGTGATGTTTTTAATTTTGAGATCTTTTTGGGAATCGTTGTTTGAACTTAGTTTCAATGTAGGCATATTGACCTCAGAACTCAGTACTGCTGATCACTGGATGGATTACAATACTTCGCTAATTGTGTTGATCAAACATTTATCCTGATATTAAAGAGAATTCTATGATACAATTAAAACTTATTCAACAAATAACTATAAGAACAGTTTTAGAAAGATGTACAGGTTTTAGGAAACAGAATTTTTAACTGCTCATACCTCTAGAAAGTTTAAAAAATAAAAATAAATCTACTCAACAGTTAAGTTTATTAGTAAAACTAAAAAAATTGTGGTGAGTCAAAAAATATATATATAAAGTAGAAACAGAAAATATATTCAAAGCTATTATTGATTTAATCGTCAGTATACAATCTAGTAAACCACACAAACTTATACCATGAAAGGGTAAATGAAAATATTATTAATTAAAAAGCAATTACGGAACCAGAGTCAGAGTAATGACATGTAGATTAGGGAAGCTGTGAAACGACTTTTCTTCCTTGTCTCATTTACAAAGCTACATTGCTTTCGTTTTTTCCTTTACTGTCGTCAAGCAAGGAACGGAGATTGTTAACTATTTTACTAATCTTAGTTATAATGTATCATAGTTAATCTCATTATATTTAATTTAAACGGATTTAACGATTTTACAAACAACTTTCCCGCTACGGTACCCAATTCTGAAAAAGCACAACAAATCTAATATGTTTAGTTGTTAATTTTTAAATTATCATTTGTGGTATTAAACAATAACAGTTAAAACAAATGTCTCGAAGATAATTAATTTTCGTCACATATTATCTGTGAAAAACTATCTTTTGTCTATTTTAATTATTCATGCACAATAATTTTAACTATTAGTACTTTTTTAAGTAGTTATTCTCTTATATAGTAAATTTTCTGTTGAAATCACATAAACTAAGAAGTATATACATTTATCGAAAAATTAGAATCCAGTGTTATTTTATAGGAGTGCTAGGATTATATCTGCTACGGCTAGTAAATATATTGAAAATATTTATAACTAACATACGTTTTTTTATTGCTGTAAGAAATCAAACAGCATAATAATGGAGAACATTTTTTTTCTAAAATCAATAACAGCTGGTTGACTGATAATTTTCAGTAAAACTATTATTTTTAACAAAACATATGTCTTTTGTTATTGAATTATTTTGTTTTTGTGAATTAGAATTGTTGAGAAATGAGCAAAATGTATAGCCTATTTGATGTCTAGCCATATTTTGGTCTCAGTTTAACTATTTTTATGTACTAATATAATTCTTGTAAATAAATGTCTTTTGTATTGTTTCTTTGAGTATAATCTGATTTTTTACAATTGCATTGGCATTATTTATTTTTAGTATGTAAAATAAATATTCACTGAAAGTTTGGGGTAGTATACTTTTGTTATTTCAAGTGTGATTTTCACAGATACTTCAAAGACTTTTCTATTTTGTTTTCTTTTTATTACTAGTATGATTCATTTTAAGAAATTTGTCACAATAATAAATTATTGAAATGTAAAATATATATAGCAAATTATGCAATTTATAGTATTGAAAAAAAAATATATATATATATATATATATACACAAAAATATTTAACACATTCTTAATTAATTGTATTGCTAAAATAACATTTCTTTTTCAGTTCAGACAGTGAAATTTTGAATATTGCTTTTCATCTTGGCAATTTGTAGTTATAAAGCATTTTACTACTTTATAATTCTATGTATGTTTAGATAACTGCTTTGATATTTAAATCTAAAATTACAGATGCAGACAAGTATATGTGTGTTTGCGCTTTATGCATTACGAAACCACTCATTAGGTCGCCATGAAACTTTGGGAAGTTGTAGAGTTCACTTCCGGGAAGGTTTCTGGTGTGGTTTTTTTTTATCATCCGACTTTAGGGCTATGCCACACTAGCTTCTAAAATTTTATTATAATTCTTATGGAGTTATTTTATTTATTTAACTACTCATCCGCTGTTAAAAAAACAAATTAAAAACTTGAAACACACCCAATTGGAGTATTAGGCTGAAAGCAGTTTTATGTCCATTCATAATATATTATCAGATTTTAGAAAAGACTATGTTTATGGGCTCCACTGGCCCAAAAACCAAAATTCATTTTGATACAGTCCAAGTGTCCCGGCGAGGTCGTAAACGTAAGCCGAGCGTCCTCACGAGGCCGCAAGCCTATCCTCGAGTGGTGTTGTCCAATATCTTGGTATGCGTAGGCCTAGCTTCCCCACGATACCGCAGGTCAAGTTCCACAAAAAGGCTATAAGCAGAGTTCACAGCCGATGCCGTAGGCCTAGCTTCCCCACGTGGCCGCAGGTCAAGTTCCACAAAAAGGCTATAAAGCAGAATTCACAGCCGATGCCGTAGGCCTAGCTTGCCCACGAGGCCGCAGGTCAAGTTTCACAAAAAGGCTATAAGCAGAGTTCCCAGGTGAGGCCGCAGGCTAATCACGAGTGCACGGGGTTGGCACGCGAATGTACTGTAAATAAACTACAACATTATTGTTCATACGTTAGTCCCGTAGCAGTAAACAGGAAGTAAGGTTATAAATAATAATTCTAAATTGAGATGCTATTGAATTGAATATGGTATTACCCAAATGTTATTTTTAAATGTCTTTAAAACTAATAAATCTGAACAATTGTGGTGTTGGTGTTATATTTTTTATTCGTTTATAGTAAAATCTAAGTAATTTGATGCTTCAACTTCATTTTAATACATCTACAGTTAGAAACAATGGACAATTGACTCAGGCACACCAGTCAGTACTAAGGCCAAAAACCAATTCATCAATTACCCGGTTACATGAAAGCTATCAAACCGCATTACGAACATGTCATGTACACGTATAAAGTCAAAGTGGGGTGGACATGAATGTAATGTTGGGAATTCACTGATTAGCGACTGTTCCACGGGCGCTTGTATTCACTTCCCCTGCAGCACTGACAGTAGCACACTAACATCAAGTAGGCCTACTGGGTTCGATCTTTAAGGTTCGTTTGAAATATACCATATCTTTTACAGCGTTTTATTCCCAAAATCATTTCCCCACTTTTAATAGTGTATTGCAACAACGTTTTTATTATCTGTAATCTTTTTTATATATTTCATTTTTAAAAGATAGAATTACTTTTAACGCTCAAATATAAAGATATTTCACAGTGTTTAAAACCCTCCATATGGCTGTATGAAGTAAATTATACTTCGTTACCAAAAAAACACACTTGTCTATAAATAGTTTTATTTTATGTTTCATGAAAATATGTTTTAAGATGTAATCAAACATTTAACATTTATGTTAAAGTGATGTCAATATGTAAATTTTGAGAGTGTTTAATTATTTTCATACTCATTTAACAAGTTAGTAAAATGAAAATAAGTTAATTTTTTTTCAGAAAAATACTATGCAAACAAAAAAGCTGATGGATATAAAAGTAAAACCATTATTGTTGGTGTGGATTATTATTAGATTAGAATTTACACAAAATATATCAACTGTTGGACTATCGTCTTCATCATTTATGAAAATTCATATAATGTGAAATATAGTAGAGAATGGGTCTATTTTCCGTTAGTTTACAACTGATTGATGGATATTCGTTGCTCTAAAAACTGTTCACCAATCATTTTTACGTCCTCTATGGTATTCCTAATCCGCTAGGAATCCAATATCGCTGGCCTTATCTTATCGCTTTCCAAGAACTTAATCACGGAGAGCGCATTCGGCGGAAAGTCATTATTGGATTTACCAGTTTGTGATCAACTTTAGTGGCCACCTAAGCTAACCGTAATTGCAATAAAAAAGTAGTGATAGTGAATTAACGTAAAAGATCCAAGAATGGTTCAAACCAAATTATTTTCATCGTATATCGTGATATTTCTGCGTCCATTAATCTTAGTCATATAGTGGACAAATATAAATTATTTTTCAATTAAAATAACTTGAAAGCTTCATTTGTAACGAACAAACCATACAAACCACTTTTTAAAGGGCGTATTGTATTAAAAAAAGGTCAATGTTGTTTTTTGTTGTATTTGTTATAAAGAATAGTTACAGAATTTAAACATATTTACGATTTTATGACTATGCTTTTAAATGAAACACATGTAGTTCATTGATTTAACGACTAAGCAAACAATATTCTGTACATAATTAAAATTTTAAAATGGAGCCTGAATATTTATATTCTTGTTGCCGTAGTTGTAAGATGTGCAAAAGGTTTTGGTAATTATCAAAATTATTACCAAACAATCGATCTATTACGAACCAAATAAGCGTAAATAGTATCAAGAATAATATCTACAAAACTAAAATCTCCAAATTACCGTATTGGAATAAATAAAGCAGTTAAACATTTTATAACTATAAGAGATCAGGCTGTAACTAATAGGCTGTAATAAACAACGATATTTATTGTCATTATAAGGCAATAAATAAAGGAAATAAAGTATGACAGTAGAGCTTTATGAAGATTATTATTAAAATTTCTTTTAATTCGACACGTTTACAATTTCAATATGTTCTATATTCTACTTAACACATGTGGGAAACACATAATTTTACAGAATGATTTAAGAATTTATTATAAAATGATGAACATTAAAACAATGTTATTAAATGCATTAGATTGTAATTTTTAAGTTCTCTTTGTAGAAATAAGAACCACTACACCTGAAAATGGAGCTGAAATACTTTGGAACAGAAGACAGGTGTGAGTCGTTTAAAAACGGAAAACGAATGTTAACCAACGAACTTGTTATGCGAGTTTTCATTACATGAAAATTCACTTAAAATTTACTAAACTAAAAGTAATAATGTACATATTTATCCAGTTAAAACACTAAAAATTTGTTTCAAATTTCAAATTGTATTATTATTATTGAAAATATTGGTTCATTTGCGTAGAAATAGAGTAGAAAAAGGTATTTACTACGCTTTGCTCCAGTGCGTGTTCCGATATTTCATATTTGTGAGCGTAAACAAGTGAAAATACAATGAAATAAATATGACACACTAAATATTTCCTCTCACATATCACAACATTCATCGTTTGTAATTTTTATCAAACGTCAAAACAAACAATGTGAATTCCCTATCGTTGGTTTTTCACAGCGAGAGGACTACCTACAAAACCACTGGTAATTAAGGTTACACGACAAAGGTTTACAATGTCATCATGTTTCTATTGGTTTATCTAACTCAATGTGGTCTTTTTTTATTAAAACAATTAGCCTTTTATAAAACGTCATACTTGTGGATATGGAATTATAAAATTAAACAACATCATTATTATAAAAATATATTTAAATTTGTTACATTAATTAACGTAAATACTGGTAAAACAAATATATTCAATAAAATAATGTAATTTTCAACATACTTTTACTGAAAATGTAAATTAAACTCCTATGAGTTATGTAATTAATTTCAATTGATTAGATTTTATATATTTATTATTTATGATTGCTCGGATAGTATCTTTCTGAAGCACCACTTGCACGAATTAATTGTGTCGTCAAAGAAATATAATATTATTTTGAATAGTTAAAAATAAATATACACACATGTATACTATTACTATTTAATTTATAATATTACTATAAATAATCAATATAAAGATAGCTCATGAACTGACAATATTGCATAAAAAGTATAACATGAATGATCAGAGACACGATTTAAGAAAATTCTCTTCAAACACAACATATAAAATGCAACAAATTTAGTCGTGTATAGACGATGAATCAGTTTTAATTGATGCATGTCAAGTATCATTTACTAAATGTTATAGACTGTTATAATGACTATTATGGCTGTATCATTCGTTGCCGATCAATTTTTCTCATGCAATATTTCTAAACAAAAATTTCTAAGAATATTTTTTTCCAATGATAGAGTTTTCTAATACTTGTTGCCTAATTCAATATTACTAATAATATTCTTCTAATGATAAAATTATTAGAAAAATATCATCAGTATGTAGTAAAAACAAAAGCAAGAAAAAGATTCGTTTCTATGGTAACCTAGGCTGAATTCAATCATATCAAAATTAAAAAGTTACATATATAAAGTTATATCAAAATTATTTAATGCTGTAAACTTTACAGTAATACCTAATGGATCCAAATCCCCAAGTTGTTGGAGGACAATTATTCATAGATGGTTATGTTTACTACAAGGTAAACATTGTAAAAGGTCGTTGGTATTGGAAATGTGCTAAAGTCGGAGAATGCAAGGCGAGAGCCATAACTTATCCGGAAGGAGATCAAGTTGTTGTTTTAAAAGGACCAGAAAAGTCACCTCACGATCATCCACTGAATCGCGAAGCAGCGGAAGCCAAATTTGTCAAGTACAATTTGAAAAGGAAAGCTGAAGAACCAGACGCGCGTCCAGCACAGATACTTCGGACTGAACTGGTCGGTTTATCGCAAGGGGTTCTGAGTCAGTTGCCAGAGCGGGAAAATTTGAAACAATCAATGAGAAGGCCAAGGGCACGCAGGAAGGATCTCCCTCCTAACCCTCGCACATTGGACGACTTTATAGATTTTCCCAACCGATATCAAGTCACACAATCAGGAGATAGATTTCTTCTGGCTGATTCTCACGACGGAGTTGTAGATGAAGGCAGAGTTATTGTTTTTGGTACACGCAGAAATTTGGAAATATTGGCTGCGAGTGAGGTTTGGTTTTTAGATGGCACTTTTAAGGTGTCTCCAAGCATTTTTACACAGCTGTTTATCGTTTTGGGAACTGTGCGGAGAGGTGGACAACTACCGGGTGATGAAATTCAAGTGATTGCTGTACCATGCATATTTGCCTTGCTTTCTTCCAAATGTACGGATCATTACAAATACGTGCTTGAAACAATTACGAATTCTGCTCATGATTGGGGCATTTGACACTGCAGACCACAGAGAATCATGACGGATTTCGAAGTGGCTATCTTGAATGCGTGTAATTTGACGTTCAATGGAGTCCCCCTTTCGGCTTGTTTTTTCCATCTTGGACAATCCCTCTACCGTCATGTTCAGAGTGAGGGATTGCAAGCTCTTTATAATGACCCTCAGAACCGAGGCATAAAGTTGGGTGCTCACATGATTTTGGCTTTGGCATTTGTTCCCCCGGATGATGTGCGCGAAGCATTTGAACTCGTGAGAGATGAAGTTGACGAAACATTGTTGCCCTTAATTGACTACTTTGAAATGAAGTCATACTTTTCAACGTTGTTCGTTCAATTCAATCGTTCAAAACGTTGTTGAGATACCTGCGCGTGGACGTCGGAGAGCTGTATCTCCTCGTTACCCCGATTTCATTATGGAATCAATATAATAGTACAGTCAGTGGTTCGCAGCGTACAAATAACTGTAGTGAGGGATGGCACAACCGATTCAATTTGGCGGTCGGCAAAAATCATCCAGACGTCTACACATTCCTGAATGAGTTGAAAAAAGAACAGGCCGATTATGAAACAATAATTATGGAGCTGACGTTGGGTCGGAAAGTTAAAGCTGGCAAAAAAAAAGTGGAAAACTGCGAATGCGAGGATATTGTCCATTGTTTCGGAATATAATCTTCATAAGGAGGAAAATCGGACTGTAGAGTATTTAACCCTTCTTGCTCACACCATAAATCTTGACTAATCAAGTTTGGATCATTTTATCGTGTAATAATAAAAATACAATGAGAAACAATTAGGAATTTTGACTATTTAATTGGGTTAGCAATATTGAAATTAGAAACTCAATCTTAGAAATATTTTTATTAGGTGAATTGCTTTTAGGAAAGTTATTTATTAGAAAAATCGCACTAGAAAAAATGATAGGGAATCGTATCATTTTTTTATGGAGTAACAATTTTTTAATATTGTCTTTCCTCTCTTTTTAAAGTATTTTTTTATACAAACAGATGGAAATTTCTCATTACTACACTGTGCAGAGATTATACATCAATACCCAATTTCTTTTACATCAAATACATTTTCTGACGGCTTATTTCCCGTGGTACACGTACACTGGCGTTATTGAACCTCCCATTGTACATTATGCAATACACTCTCCCCTCACCATGTGTCATGTATCGCATCGCAACCTAAGTAGTGGCTACTCTTTCTACCCTTAATATTGTGTGAGCTAATGGGTTTACAAACAAGCTTATGCAATATGTTGACTGTCACTAATATTCCTTAACGATCTCTTGCATTGTCAAACAGATTAATGAGCTACATAAGATTATAGGACTACCTTTTGATACTTCCAGTAATACCTAAGGATAATTAAGTACTAATCTAGAAGGGTATTGCTGGTGTCAATAAAATTACCTACAAAAGCTCCATTACAAAATGTATATTATATTTTTTTTACAGTACTATTATATTATGGTTAGGTATAATAATATCAAGGCGGGGAAAAAATGTGTAAACGCTTTCACAATGTTTGTAAAACTTCACTTGTAAAAGAGAAATCTTGTACATCATCATGATCACTTTTTGACGCCATTAGTGTCATTTAATCTTTTCAGGGGGACGGCCCACAAGGAGTTGAACGAAAATCTTCAATTATTATTATTACATATGAGACGCCAACACAACGTTGTTGGTATTTTAAGGCAAATATGAATGGTTATATGAGTGTAGGATGAGTGTGGATAAGTGTAGTCTGGTTACTAACTGTTTCAACTGTTCCTCAGAAAGGGCAATTTATTAATAGCTAACAGCCAGGGCAACAAAGGGACCTACAGCTTTACGTGGAATCCGAACCACGTAGTGCTGGTCTGATTTTCAGCTAATTGACAAGCCTGATACTCAGTTATCTCCCCCACACATCATCCGCACAATGATTACCACCCAACATGGACACCCCAGACTTCTCTAGTAGTGTCCACGCCGATAGCAACCATCAAGCGGACGCCATGTCGGTATTAAGAGAACCGAGCATGGAACCTATCGCCTACAATCTCCCAAACACTTTGTCCCCATGTAGCTGGGTTACAGCACTGCACCACCAGTGCCGACTTTGTAATGTCTTGGTCGATTTTGGTATCTAAAGAAAGGTCTATTTAAGAGAAATTAACTACCGCAAACTGGACTTCGAAAGGTCTATCCTGGAAAGAATAGCGGTCGTTTGAATGTCAAAGTAACTAATTTCAATAATATTATTTCTCCCCTATTTAACAGTCTCAAGTAAATTATTGTGATCAAAAATTATACTTTATGGAACACAATTATTAAAAAAATAAATTATTCAAAAAATAACATTGATGTGAAAGTGTTTCTATATTTTTTCCACCCTGTATACATTTACAAAAGATAAATGTTACATAAGATACATACATAAGATGTTAAAAAGATACATGTTAACTACCACTATGGTTTTTATAAGTCTAAAATCTATTTATATACTCCAGGTATCAAAGATAGAATACATAAAAAATAGGTAAGGCAGAAATTTAAATAACGTTTGAACTATGTAAAAGTAATAGTAGATCTATAGCATTTACCAGGAAGAAGAAAGCCATCTGAATTATTATTTTTAATCATACTCTTGAATTATACTTTTTCAAAAATGTTAAAAGTTTTTTTCATTCCTATATATTTTAATTGCACGCTTTAAACACGGAAAAAATACACAATTTATTATAGTGTTAACTACTGATGCTGCCAGATTGTATAGCGGTCATAAGTGTTAGAGGCAGCGGCTTGCCATGCAATTTTCAAGGGATTGATTTTCAGAGTGATTCTCGTGGATCGAAAGTCACGTTACTCCATTGATAGAAAGAGGCTACAAAACAATTACGTCTTAATTAGGCATCTCTGCTCATTTAAGTCATATGATTTATATTTACTGACATTTTCCAAACAAATAAAAAATAACAAACATCATCATTAATAATAATATAACTTGTTGTAACAAAGAAAGCTTTAGACTGAATCTATTATGTTCGTAAAAGAGTAACTTTATGCACATTATCAACAATAGATACCATTTACCCACCTCTATGAACTCAATACATCACTGTACGTTGAGGAGCTCAACGCAAGGAATATTGGGAGATTAGATCTGCCAAAGTTTTAAAGTAGCGTTAAACCTCAACCCCACACAGAGAAGAGAGACATCAGATGGCTTTCAAACTGTTTCGTGGCTTCCACTCTAGCTGTAAGAAAAGAATTAAGTGAGAATAGTTTTACTTTCTAGCACATTTTGATAGTTTGATACTAATTTGTCGATATCAGGAAGTTTATTTGATGTATAATAATATACATAACCTAAAACACATTTTAAATACCAATTTTAATTCATGCTCACTCTCATTGGGTTAAATCAAACTAATAAGTTGATTTCACTTATTACATTTGATCTCGGTCTTTAACTTTTATTTCCAGAAGTTTACAAAAACCTTACCTTCAATTTTAAATTACCGGTTAATAGTTAGCTTTATGGATACATTCAAATAACCGTATCGGTACTAGAATAAATGTACATGTAAGCACAAGACACCAAGACTGGATTCGTCTGCACCATTCAGACTCAGCACAGTCAACCCTGCTTGTGTTGTGTCTCACATCTAGTGGCGTGGAAGGGGTCAGTGAGGGACTAAACGTAAAGTATGTGAAACTATTTGAGGTGTTGGATAATGTTGTTCTACACACGTAATTCCTGAACGAACTCACATAAGTAGATGACATATTGTTCTACACACGTAATTCCTGAACGAACTCACATAAGTAGATGACATATTGTTCTACACACGTAATTCCTGAACGAACTCACATAAGTAGTGACATATTGTTCTACACACGTAATTCCTGAATTAATACACATAAATAGTGACATATTGTTCTACACACGTAATTCCTGAATGAATACACATAAATAGTGACATATTGTTCTACACACGTAATACCTGAATGAATGCACGTAAACAGTGACATATTGTTCTACACACGTAATTCCTGAATGAATACACATAAACAGTGACATACTGTTTTAAACACGTAATTCTTGAATGAATGCAAGTAAACAGTGACATATTGTTCTACACACGTAACTCTTGAATGAATACACATAAACAGTGACATACTGTTTTAAACACGTAATTCTTGAATGAATGCAAGTAAACAGTGACATATTGTTCTACACACGTAACTCTTGAATGAATGCAAGTAAACAGTGACATATTATTCTACACACGTAACTCTTGAATGAATGCAAGTAAATAGTGACATATTGTTCTACACACGTAATTCCTGAATGAATGCACGTAAGCAGTGACATATTGTTCTACACACCTAATTCCTGAATGAATGCACGTAAGGAGTGACAAATTGTTCTACACACGTAATTCCTGAATGAATACACATAAACAGTGACATATTGTTCTACACACGTAATTCCTGAATGAATACACATAAATAGTGACATATTGTTCTACACACGTAATACCTGAATGAATGCACGTAAACAGTGACATATTGTTCTACACACGTAATTCCTGAATGAATACACATAAATAGTGACATATTGTTCTACACACGTAATACCTGAATGAATGCACGTAAACAGTGACATATTGTTCTACACACGTAATTCCTGAATGAATACACATAAACAGTGACATACTGTTTTAAACACGTAATTCTTGAATGAATGCAAGTAAACAGTGACATATTGTTCTGCACACGTAATTCCTGAATGAATACACATAAACAGTGACATACTGTTTTAAACACGTAATTCTTGAATGAATGCAAGTAAACAGTGACATATTGTTCTACACACGTAACTCTTGAATGAATGCAAGTAAACAGTGACATATTGTTCTACACACGTAACTCTTGAATGAATGCAAGTAAACAGTGACATATTGTTCTACACACGTAATTCCTGAATGAATGCACGTAAGCAGTGACATATTGTTCTACACACCTAATTCCTGAATGAATGCACGTAAGGAGTGACAAATTGTTCTACACACGTAATTGCTGAATGAATGCACACAAGCAGTGACATCCTTGTTCTACACATTCGATCCACCAATTATAAAATACTAATTGTATCAGCTGTAAATATAACATTTATTTCTCTAGCTAATCTGATATGTACATATATGGAAGTCTACCAAGTTGCAATAAAAAGAGAATTGTGTTGTTTAATACATTATACCGAAGCACAAACATTGAATACGTTGGTTATTGACAGTTACATATCGACAGGAATGTTGGTGATTTATTACCGTGCTTTCCCACTGAATATACATACTTTGTTGAGCTAGTACTAGAGTAAGCAGTCGCGTTTTATTAGTTTAGTGCAAGTCATTTGGACATTGGTTAGTATGTTTTATGATTTGATTTAATGAATAAGATCGATTGAGTATGTTCTGACAATTAAGAAGCCAAGAATATATTTCACAATTTTTATAATTGGACATGTATATATATTTAATGCAAACATATAATACAATCTTATATTTTAAGGAGTCATGGAAAATTAAGAGTTATGAGTACTGCTTTATTTACCATCATATTCTAAAAAAGCTAAGGAATCATTTGCAGATGTACTGTAAGCCTGTGAACAGTTTATTTGTTATTTAATTATGCATTGTACTTTGCGATTTTACTCTTTAAAACATTTGATAATATTAAAATTACTAATTAATTGTTATCAAAATTACAAAGCGTCAGGATACACGTTTTTTTTAAATTGTATAATATTTCATAAATAATCGTTACACAAATGTTGCCTTTTGGGTTTTATTACGTATATACTGTATTAAGTAACACAAGAACCTATAGACCATTTGGTTCATTCAATGAAAACAAATCTTAATATAATATATTTAACCATGTAATGTATTTGTTTACTCTAGGCTTGTATTTGTATTTTGATATATTTTTAAAGTTATATCCTGCTGTCCCAGTATGACTACGATATGGTAATGTAACATTTAAAACTGTATATGATTTGTAATCATTTGATTTAGCCAACAAATGAAGACAAAGCACTCTTAAATGTTCTCTCTGAGTCATAATTATCATTTAATGACTTCGTTGATTTCTGTAATACACTCGAAAATAAACAAACAGAATAAAAGCGTATTATTGTTTGTAGAAGAGACTAGCTCAACCTCAGGAAATGGTCGACATAGCTTTTGTGGTACTCTGAACCACATATTACACCACAAACTGCCGTGGAATTCTGAAGTGTTCCAAATTAAAATTACATTTTGTATATTTTTTTTATTGTCATTGAATACAAACAGTAAATTTACATTCTTACATTTGAAACAAGCCAATAAATTCAAATGTTTTTGTTTAATAGAATTCACATGGGAAGATTAGTTACAAGGTGGGGGGGGGGGGAATGGGGCAAATTAGGAATTGGGAATTTCACAAAGTTTTAATATAGTTTTAGAATATTAATAATTATGGAAGGGTTAAATAACATAACCACTAAACTTTTAAACTCTAATAATGATAACAAGAATCCAGAAGCGGTGGAAAGAAAAGAAACGGAGTCCAATGTTGCCAACTGTAATGAAATTTGTAATAAATAAAGTGAACCATAACACGTTTAGTAACAATAAAAAGTAACTGTGACTGAGATCTGGCGCCATTTTACCTATTGATGGGTTTACAGAAAACATAGGTATGAAAAAATCGTGATATCGAATTTATCACAGTTTGAAAATCCAAAAGATACCTCTGGTGTGTGCTTTTGTGGTTCATGCTGCCGAATGTGAAACTCCAATTTTTGTTCTCAAACATATAAAATCAGTTCATTATTTTAGTTTTATAAAGAACGAGACAGGACATTTTTATCTTTATATATTGGGTTTACTATACCTATAATATGCTCTTGTTCCATGTATATTATGGATGGAAGATAAATATAGGGTGCTTTTATGGTAAAGTAGTTTAAAGATCTTTTTATTAAAACCATATTTACGAAATGAAGTACTATCCATAACAATCATTCACGTGTCACAGTAGTAAAAACATGGTGCAGGATGTTATCGAAAGAAAAAATAGAAAATGAAATAAATATAGATTCTTAATAAAACGAGATATGTGATAATTGTTGAATGTAAATTGATAAATACCCTCACACAAAGTCATTGCCAGATTTAAAACAAAAAGTAGTGAACATTATAGCATTTATATTTTGCATTTTAATATCCAAAACTTGTCGCTGAATAGATTTTCAATAGAACAAGTAATTATAATAATTCGTAAATAATGTAATACGTAAAATTATTTAAGTATCTATTCATCAAAAATGAATACAGATTTTAATAAGAGAGTAAGTCTTTTGGAAAACATCCAGCCGTTTCGAACACTAGTTGTGTGTTTGGCCGCTACAAGGTGCTAGTGTCGCTTCAAAGTGTGAACCTGAAACTTGCGCTCGCAACGACTACGCGCCCAACTAGTGATCCCATTAGATTTAATTTTTAACATTGGTGGCACCCTTGCTATTAACCCTGTATCCATTGGTGTCACAGCATGTATCTTTATATGACTGTGAGAGACTAATAGTTACTTCGTGTTTCCTCAACATTGTATTTTTTTATATTTAAATATCATCATTTTTAAACGATAGATATTACGTTATTAAGGGACGATGGTCAAATTATCAGTCTATATTTCAAGACTTCAACTCATTACCCTCTTCAGTAACCCTTTACAGAGCTAGCGAAAAGAATTTCATCTCACAGCATACAATTATTGAAATGAACAATATTATTTTAGGCATTACCACCCGTGTACAATGGAGTCTTTAATAAAATGATTGAGAGATAATACACTAGCTGATCGGGGGGGCACCCACAGAGTCAAAATTGCACACCTAAACATGCGTTCGATCAACACCGGATTCTCTGAGATGTACGCACTTGTGAAAGATTTTGACTTTGAAATTTTCGGTGTCACAGAGACCTGGCTGCATCCAGATACCCCATCGGACAGTTACACAATACCAGGATACACCATGGTGCGTTACGACCGACCGCGTAATGCGCAACAGGTAACTCAGGTGGTGGAGTTGCCATGTACATCAAGGAGGACCTTGAGTATGAGCATTTCTCATTAGAAGAAACCCTAGATCCTGGTATTGAGCACGTGTGTATTGTCCTGAAGATCAAGGGGCAAAGGATTGGTGTTTGCGTGGTGTACCGGCCGCCCCTTCTCAGATACAGCTGCCTTTCACCTTTGCTTCACTCTCTGTTCGTGGGACTTGCTATCGAAGTCAATTCAGTCTTTTGCCTGGGAGATACAAACGTTGATTTGTTATCGAAGACATCGAATGAAGCAAAATATTTACGCCGAATCTTGAAAGAAAACAATGCAATTCAGTTGATAAACGAACCAATAAGAGTGACAAGAAGTACGGCCACATTGATAGATCATATTTTTGTGAACAGGTCGGCCGAAGTCGAGAGGAACGGCGTTATTGATGCATCGAATATTACAGACCATAGAGGTATCAATATAACAAACCACAAACTAGTGTATTGCGTGTTGAAATGGGAGAAAGAAAAACCAATAGAAAAGCTGATCACTTATAGAGATTTTTCGCAATTTAACCATCAACTCGCTATCAATGAAATAGCAGAAATAGATTGGGAGAGAGTTTGTGAACTAAAAAATGTTGATGAAATTGAGCAAAAAATCAATGAAAATATAAGACAGGTTTATGATAAATATGCCCCTGTTGTAACTAATAAAGTATCAAAAAAGAAAGCCCCTTGGAAAACCTTTGAAATAGAAGCCTTAAGTAAAGAAAAGAGGAAACTAAGGAATATATTCTGGAAATACAGATATGCTGCTGATTGGGAGGATTACAAAATAGTAAGAACTAGATTGAACCAAATGGTATGGAATGCAAAACGAGAGTTCTTTGCTGAGAAATTGACATCAAAGAAGAATCCAAAAGAGTTTTGGGGGTGCATCAAGCAGAGTGAAGTCAGCCCAAAAAGTGGAAATTTATCAATTCCATTTGAAGTGAATGATGTTAACAAATTCTTTGCTGAGATGGGGTCTGATATTCCAGTTAACAATGATACTATGGAATGTTTCTAGAGAAATAAAAGAGATGAGCTGATGAATTGCCAGGCTTTCACTCCAGTCACTGAAAATGATGTAAAAACTGTTATGAACGAGATTAAGTCAAGAGCAGTAGGAAGCGATGGCATCTCCATACAAATGATCAAAGCTGTCAGTCCATTTGCAATAGGTGCAATTACACATTTGGTAAATGAGTCCTTGGAGAGTGGTGTGTTCCCAAAGGCATGGAAATTAAGTATAGTTCGACCCCTACCCAAAGTGCCGACACCAGCCACAGTTGAACAATTGAGACCCATATCCATCCTTCCAGCAATGTCGAAAATATTGGAGAATCTAGTCATTCGCCAAATGATGGAATTTGTGAACAGGGCAAGAATACTTCCCAACTTACAGTCTGGGTTTAGGAAAAACCACAGCACCTGTTCAGCCCTTATGAACTTGATGAGTGAAATGATTGATGCCAAAGACAATGGCAAAATTGGATCCCTTGTTCTACTTGATTATTCTAAGGCATTTGACTCAATGCATCATGACATGCTCTTGGCGAAAATGCATTACTTTGGATTTCACGACAGGATTGTTGAATGGGTCAGATCCTATCTGAATTGCAGGTGTCAGGTTACCAGAGTGGAGAGTGAATCTTCCGAGAAGATTGCAAGGAATATAGGAGTTCCTCAAGGCAGCTGTTTGGGGCCAATTCTGTACAACTTGTACACGGCCGACTTTCCTGATTGCCTGCAGAACTGCACAGCTCATCTGTACGCAGATGACTCTATGCAGCAGATGAC
Source organism: Stictocephala bisonia (assembly GCA_035578905.1). NCBI lineage: Eukaryota > Metazoa > Arthropoda > Insecta > Hemiptera > Membracidae > Stictocephala > Stictocephala bisonia. Next base: position 572,195 of record JAQJVL010000527.1, on the reverse strand, counting down.
AGCATAGAGCAACTGAATGCTGACCTTGACAGTGTTGTCAAGTGGTCAGTTGCCAATGGCTTGAAGCTCAATGTGAACAAGTGCAATGTTCTGCACACAGCTTCACAACATGTAGTACAGGCCCGCAGAGAGAGTGGCGTGGAAGTGGTACTAGGCAGCCAGAGCTTGTCTGTTTGTGACAAGGTCAAGACACTCGGTCTGGTCTTAGACAGTGGTCTTACCTTCTCGGACCACGTCAATCATCCCATCCAGCGTGCCGTAGGCAGACTGAGGGCTCTGTACAGATTCAAGAACATGTTGCCGGAGTATGCAAAACTTCAACTCATGCAGTCGTTGATCTTGTCAGCGTTCTACTATTGCTATCCTGTTTATGGCAATAGCATCTCTAAGGGTGACACTGAAAGAATTCAAAAATTGCAGAACGCCGCAGTTCGATACATTTTCGATCTGAGAAAATTCGATCATGTGTCAGCCCACCGAGATGCTCTGAACATGCTGCCGATGGAAGCAATGTGTGAATTGCTGACTGGCTGCATGATCCACAAGGTTCTGACCATCAAAGAACCTCAATACTTAAGCGACAGGCTCATGCTTCGAGAGGAGGTCTCTCAACGTGCAAGCCGCCACGGTGAGATGCTCCACTTCCCAAGGGTGGAGCGAGAATTGGGGAGGGGAAGTTTCTCATACTTCGGGCCGACGTTGTACAACGGCCTCCCTGGTACCCTAAAAGTAAACTTGTCTCTACCTTGTTTTAAGTCAAAGTTGAGATGTTATTTGAAGAATAGGTTTAATTAATATTAGTGTTGTATGTAGCTATGTATTTATTCTCAAATTAGTGTTTTTTTGTATTGTGTTGGTTATTTATTGTATATTATTGTTAGATCTTAAGACCAACATTGTATATTATTGTATGACTTGAGTTGATTTGAAAAACAGTTTTAACTGAAATACGCTCCAAAATAAAGGCATTTTTATTTTATTTTTATTTTATTTACACCAATTGTTTCTGCACCCAGTGCGAAGTCGTCTACGATACCGAAAACCTCCTCTACAGCTGGCTCGCATCCTGCACCATAGTAATTTCTTGACCACAACTTCTTAATTGAATCTTGGGGAGAGTTTAAAGGACGTAATTTCACCTTAGTGCCAACTACTCCATTATGGGGTATGGATCTTTCCAGGAGAGAATGGGTGGCACTGAATCGATTTCGAACTGACGTGGGTAGATGAAATTACTAGAAAGCCAGTTGGGGTTAGATCAACGAGCAAACCTGTGACTGTGGGGCTGATTTACAGACAATGAGCCACGTAGCGAATCACTGCCCTCTGCCTGCTTTCTCGCGGGCGTTGGAGGTCTTCATAAAACCAGAGCGGATTCTGTAGACTGTTTTGAACTTAGCTGTGTAAAGGGAGATCTTTTTAACTGTAGTCTTATTTTTGTCTTAGTCTAGTTTCATTTTTTTAATCTTAATAGTTGTCACGAAACTGCTTTTTGAGTAATCCCATTTTATTTTCATTGGGTTTTATAGTTGCTGTCAAAAACCATACGATAAACACACATAGAAACCAATTGTTTCTAAAATATGTTCACAAAATACTAACTATTCAGATATTGTTAACGAACATAATATTAGTTGGTAAATTTTCAACTTTCAATACGTGAGACAGTATTTTTTTTTATCATGGCAATTTATAAGCTCCATAGGATCTCAATTATTACTAATCATAAGTCAAATATCTTCTCAATTAAATTAAAACGTAAAGTTACAGTTAAAGATATTTTATACGCTGGTTGCCTTTTAATTGCAACCAGTGGCATATTGGGTTGCTTAATTAAATTTGCTGTACATTAATTTATGACTCAATGATAGTGGTATCAGCAATGAGCGTCAACGCAGCGACAATGTACAACGTCAGCACCAGACGGACTCAGCATTTACAATGGTGCGCTTATCCCGGGGATACCAGATATCCTGTAGATATTGTGCTTTACATCCCACTGGTGTGGAATGGAGCTTCCCAACTCTGTTGATTAGTAATGGAATGATTGGTCCATGTAGATAGATGTGGTGTTTCATACATACAACTTTGCATGTGGACTGACCTTTTCTTGTTTGTATTCAACTTTACTGAACAGAAATTTATATATTTTGCTTTGTACAAATTTATATTTAGTTTCCTTTTTTATATATATATATATATATATATATATATATATATATATATATATATATATATATATATATATATATATATATATATATATATATAAGAAAATGAGGGGAAATTTTATGGTCACATACATAGAATAGCTCAAACCGACCACAAGGGAAAGTAAAAAAAAAAAAAAATAAATAAATAAAAAAATAGAGCTAATAAATGGATAAATGGAATAGAAGAACATTGGAGAGCTGTATTTAACAAAAATCAATGTTTAAAATTGGATTTTCTGAAAAATTCAGAAAAACCATTAACCAAACATAAATTTTGATAAGTCATTATAAAAAAATGAAAGAAGTGAAGGCATGAGGAGGGTTGAGGAAGAAAGGAAAATAAACACAAGACGATTAAATCATGAAGACAAAAACGTTAACCCGCTTTCTTAATTAGGGGCTAGTAAAAAATAATAATGACCTATAATACGCTAGAGGTGTTAGTTTACACTCTAAAAAATAACATTACATTTAAAAGTAAAAAATTAGATGACAGTTGTACCATATATGTAAGAAATCCCTTATAAGGCTTTTGTCATCTTTTATTAAAAAAAGAAACAGCTAAATTGAACATTTTGTGACAAAGCTAACGCTTTATATTTTAATTAATTCTTAGTACAAATGTATGATTCTGAAAAATTAGTTTTTTTATAAATATTTTATGTTCACCCATTTAATAGCCAAGATTAATATAACTGGATTAATGAAAAAATAATCCAGGTTTGATAATAATTTACTATTTAAAACATATTGTTTTCTAATTAGGATTAAATTAATTGTTTCAAATGATTACAATCATTAAAAGGATATATATTTACTGGACAATGTAATTAACCAGAAGGTAATGCAATTAATGAATCATTAATTTTCAACTAAATTTTGGAATTATGTTTGAATTTTCCTCAAGAACTATGAGATGTGTTGTAAATGTATGAAATCAATAGTTCTTAAGATCTGTTTTCTAAATAGTACATTGATTTAAATTAGCATTTTTAATTACTGGAATCAGATTTGCCAGTAAATAATAGAATAGAATATTTATTTTAATTTTTATACTGCAGAGTAGAGTATCAAATTTAACGTAAACATAGACTCATAATTGATTATAACATGTAAAAACTTGAGTTTGCACTATTTATATCTAACCTCTTTTTAAAACCACATATACATATCTATAGAAATAATTGTATGCAATTATTTAAACATTCAAATAACCCCTAATCATAGAGAATATTTCCCTAAACTATCCAAGAAATCAATTAACAAGGAAGTAATGATCGAAAAAACCACTACAAGATATTTATAAAGGGGAAAGTAATGCTATCGCATATACCAATCTGTAATCGATCATAAAGATCGATTGTGATGTGTCAGCTACCAATCATGTTGAGCTGTTGAAGGATAGGGCTGTTTAGCAATTGAACATTAAATATTCTTGTCCATTATCGAATGTACTTTACGATAACAATGAATGACTATCGATTACATAATGTCGATTACAATAGTCACATTCATTTTAAATATGTAAAAAATTTTGTATTTGAATTGCAAAAAACTAAAAATTGAATAATGGTAAGTTATTTTCAAGAAATATTAATTACATTGTCTTCATTTTCAATATTTAATGGTAAAATAGAAGCAGAATAAATAAAATTTGTTTTGTTAAAAGAAAATCAAGTAAAATGATATCCATATTTACATAATTATTTTCATACACACTAATTATTTTTTGAGTACTTTAACATAACTGTTTAACATGTTACTATGGATACGTATAAAGAAATTAAGACCTACAAGATCAATAAAATTTAATAATTAGGTTGAGTTCGGATAGTTATTAACAGCTTTATATAGAGTTAAATATACTTTTTTTCAAATATTAATAAATTAGTAACATTCAACATTTTTCGCAGTTTTAATTATTGTGATGATCTGAAAATATTACGAAAAACAACCCTTCTTTTTTATATTCTTTACATCCATTTCCTTATCAGCTCTATTACTACAAAATTTGTGTTAAATAACAAAGTTAGTTTTTCTTATGTGTAATTAATATATATAAACCAATAAAGATATGTTGTACAAAAAATTTTTGGAATACAAATTAGGAGTGACAAAGTTGGAAATATTATGAATAATTAAAAACTAAATATGTGTAGGAAAAATGAATTATGCCATAGAAAACTCAACATTTAACTGCCGTGTCGGTAAGAATTAAAATGAAAGTACAGTGGAAATAATAAAGTTACTGAAAACAGTGCCCCGAATATTTTCATTGCGCCAGCAAAACCCCAGCATTTAATGTTTGCATTGTTTATCATAATGCAGGGGCAAAATAAATAGACACAATAAATGCTGTTTATGGTTCCTATCTCTGTTTGTACAGGGAGCCAGGACCAACAAACAAACCCAAAGGGGATGAATATCGTACATTACCCGGTACTTGACCTCAAGGATCGGTACACACAACATCGTAAACAGCCGTTCTCACTATTTCATAGCGATTTAAATAATTATAAAAGATTCTATAAAAACTAAACATTTGATACCTTTTCCTTCAATTCACTACCACTATTTTTTTCCGATACTTCACAACCACTACTTTTAGCATGGAACATGCTTTAGTCTTGACCTAACTGTCTGAAAACGTTACGCGGGAGGGTGACGCGTAACCATGAAAACACAATGACATATCAGTGTTGACTTCAATAATGATTTTATTTGCAAGCGTTGATCAAAGTACATCTTTAGTTTCCATGACAACTCTTGTTAAAAATATACAAAATTAAGTCCTAATTAGAGAATCCAGTCCTCATTTACATATCAGTCTACCTCCAGCCGTCCACCGGTGATGTTGTGTCCTGGATCAGATTGCCCTCCTTCGACATCGTCAGGTGTATGTACTCGCCATTCTACTGATAGATCTACATCTCTATCAACATACATCTCTGATCAATTTGGACCTGAAGAAGAAAGAAAATCAAAAGTTTGTTCACTTCATGGAGGAAACGTTCGGTCTACAACTCAACACAAATCTAGCTATATCAACTACTCGAGGAGGATCATGTATCGATATGATCTTCACTCGCCATATTGACAAGATTGATTGTAAACATTATGTAAGTTACTTCAGCTATCACAAACCAATATTGGCCACAACTTCTAATGATTGTATGGAACAATAAAATTTAAAAAGTAAAGATATATTTATATTTTTAAGATATGTTTATATTTTTTGTAATTCCTTACATGAAATCTAAAATTCGTTGTTTTCGGAGAAATACATTTGCAGAAATTATTAAAAAGGAGCCAGCAAACAGAAAAAGCGCAGCTAAAGCATGTTCCATGTTTCTTGAATTTTAGCCGTAGGCTCTAAGCAAAAAGATCCGGGGGTCCAGGGGGCTTGCCCCCTGGCGAGGCCCGCAGGGCCGAGTTTTTTTTACTGCACGGTTAGGTTAGGTGGCAACTAAAGTTGATCACAAACTGGTAAATCCAATGATTGACTTACCGCCGAATGTGCTCTCCGTGTGTAAGTTCTTGGAAAGCAGTAAGATAAGGTCATTGATATCGGATTCCTAGCGGATAAGGAATATACAGTGGACGTAAAAATTACTGAGGAACAGTTTGTTTTTAGAGCAATAGAATATTTATCAAGCGATATTGAATTAACAAAACAAAAAGTTGTGGTAGTAAATTAATGGAAAAATCTAAATTTTGTTACCATAAGCTGATAATAGTGATGAATAAGTAATGTTTTCTTTCATAAATATTCGCACTGGAGTATTTATCAGTTTGTTATTTTGATAACGATAGCAATGTTGCAAGAAGTAGTACGATGTATTCGTACAAAATTATTATAAAGGTATTATTAAGGTTATTTTTTTATAATTTTGTACTAATCATAGTCCAATATTATATACATACCATTAATAATACCAAATATTTATATTAAATAACTATTTTATTCTAAATTAGCGTTTTAAAAAGTCCGTTTTGAAATGTAGGAAAAAACTCGGCCCTGCGGGCCTCGCCAGGGGGCAAGCCCCCTGGACCCCCGGATCTTTTTGCTTAGAGCCTACGGCTAAAATTCAAGAAACATGGAACATGCTTTAGCTGCGCTTTTTCTGTTTGCTGGCTCCTTTTTAATAATTTCTGCAAATGTATTTCTCCGAAAACAACGAATTTTAGATTTCATGTAAGGAATTACAAAAAATATAAACATATCTTAAAAATATAAATATATCTTTACTTTTTAAATTTTATTGTTCCATACAATCATTAGAAGTTGTGGCCAATATTGGTTTGTGATAGCTGAAGTAACTTACATAATGTTTACAATCAATCTTGTCAATATGGCGAGTGAAGATCATATCGATACATGATCCTCCTCGAGTAGTTGATATAGCTAGATTTGTGTTGAGTTGTAGACCGAACGTTTCCTCCATGAAGTGAACAAACTTTTGATTTTCTTTCTTCTTCAGGTCCAAATTGATCAGAGATGTATGTTGATAGAGATGTAGATCTATCAGTAGAATGGCGAGTACATACACCTGACGATGTCGAAGGAGGGCAATCTGATCCAGGACACAACATCACCGGTGGACGGCTGGAGGTAGACTGATATGTAAATGAGGACTGGATTCTCTAATTAGGACTTAATTTTGTATATTTTTAACAAGAGTTGTCATGGAAACTAAAGATGTACTTTGATCAACGCTTGCAAATAAAATCATTATTGAAGTCAACACTGATATGTCATTGTGTTTTCATGGTTACGCGTCACCCTCCCGCGTAACGTTTTCAGACAGTTAGGTCAAGACTAAAGCATGTTCCATGCTAAAATTAATCTTCAATGATGCTTATTATTTCCGTTATAATTTTTTATTTTTTCCGTTATAATTCAGCCATAAATGTGGTTATATATAACGAGTGCATGTAATTTATAAATTCTCAAAGAACTAATATAAGTTTATCTAATTCTAACGTATATATTATGTTTCAATGTATGCATGGACTTATGTTCTAAATTATATTTACTAAGATAGTTGTTGGCGGTAACTGCGCAATGTGGTAACTACCATTTACCCAGGGTAACAATGATTAGTACAGTCTATTATGCTTTGTATTATTTAAATAATATTATTTTACTGTATTTTTTTGTTGCTTATTTAAAAAAAATCTTAAAAAGCTAAACAATCATGCTTAAACCAAAGACATCCTAAAAACAGTGATACGCCTATGATTGGTCTTAAATGAAATGTTATATAAATTACACAACGGACGGAAATAATGCTAAATAATTGATTTTCCAGAGGAATGTCCTTCTACTACTTTAATGTTACAGTTGGAGTTTCGGACCGAAGTGGGAAAACCATTTCTACCAATCTCCAGTTGCACTATAGAAGGTGAAGCTGATTGTTCTGTCGGATGATGGGGAGAGCGACATTCACTCCACGGTTTCGCAGACGAGTCGGGCGATGTTAGCAAGCCCCCTCTTCCTGAGTCAGGACTTAAACCAACTTAGTGCAAAAACTTTAAAACTGCAGAAATTAATTTTGCAAGTAGGAAACTGTGATTCAATGAGTAGACATTTTAATAGTATCCGAAACTACCTAGGAGCAGCACATAGTACCAACTGTAGCAAAACGTCATTAAATACCTTTACCATTGTACCATAATTTTTCCTATAACCTAACTGAATTTAATAGGATATTTGCTCCACCAAAAACTTTGAGATTTGTTTAATGGCCAACATTTTCACAACTGTTGACATGCAAGGCAAGATTGATATCAGACTAAGTTTATTTACACTGGAAAGGGGTTTCAGTTTTAGGAGACGACCTATGCTTGTCTTCCAGGACTTAGGAAATTATGTTAACTGCCTAATATTTGTCTTCCCTACTATGCTACTTTTTAGATATGTACTATAAGATACATTTTAAAACTTAAATACTATTCTTACTATGTACTACTTTGATTTTAATAGTCCGTCTCAGATCTCACACCATTGAGTCTATTTTAAATGATTTCATATTTCCTGTCATAAACGTCTCTTTGCCTAACTTTTATCTTCTGATAGGAAGCTCACTTCCTCATTCCTCCAGGGCACTTCAACTCAGTTATACGCTTCAGCACTTGAGGGTTGAAAAGCTGACGACTAATGTTGTTAAGAATATATCAAAAGTTTGAAATAAATAATTAGTAATGCCACCTCAGATTGTATAACATTTTAAAATATAGTAGGCCAAAAGTTTATTTATTGTAATTGGCATTTTAATTGTAATCGTATTCAGTCAGGCACATAATTTTAAAAGAATATCTTTGTAACACCAATAAGTATGAAATTAAAGCTAAACTTTTAAAATAAAATGATTTACGTACAATCTTAAGGGTCATATAATAACTAACTAACTAACTAACTCAAATTGTCATTAAGTGTATATAAGTGATTTATGTTAAATTTTCTCCATAGATACTATGTTTTTTTTTTTTTATCACTTAGGCAATTTAACTAGTCATTTAGAACAAGTCAACAGAAAGGCTTTGAGTAAAGTAGTAAAAAGTAACAAAGTTGTTATGTACAGATAAACCCCAAAACCCACAATGGGAAAGGAGACATCAGAAGGAACTTAAACAGCTTTTAGTTACACTCACACTTATGTTATTGAGTCTACAATATATACTAAATTAAAGCATTTTTAATAAAAAATTCAATATGATATCAGAATATATAGATTTGAGTATTTTAAAACTGTGCAATGAACTAAAATATAAATAAATTTTCTTTTATTAACTTATTTAAAAGCCTGGTAAAACATATTTTATAGCAAAAAATTAAAACATCATTTTAAATAGGTAAAACTGTTGTTTTAAAGTTAAGAGTAGTAAAACAATTTAAAAAATAATAATTGATATGCAAAACAGATTTTAAATACTTAAATATTAATTATTATTTTTCATTTTTGTTTATAAGACTCTCCACTTACTCCTTAAACCCCACCTCTGGCAAATATCACTGGGCAGTTGAACCTCAAGTGACCAAAAAAGCCCTGATGCCCGACCATGCAGCAATCGAGAAACATACTGCTTTTCTGCATAATCAGGAACGTGCCAAAATTGTTATCGAAAGAATCTACATTGTGGAACCTGTTTTCAATGCTAATGCATTTTATCACTCTAAAGTATGGCCAAACAATTATATCTCTTGAGTGAAAAGCATAACTTGGAAGACCGCAATCTCCAACGAACCATTTTAGCAATTAAGCAATTTTGGCCACTAAATAACTCAGTCACAGAATGATAAGCTAATAAAGTTAATAAAATAAGTTCCACACACACTTCTCTTCATCTAGTCCCGGAATCTTCCGTTCCTATCAATGTGACAAACATCTTCTGAACGGCCTCGATCGTTAAAATGTGTACGCCCAGTTATTATTTAAATAACAGTTTCAAGCATACTAAAGGTGACTTCGAGCCAATGACCTATAAAACGTTACGATAAGTCGTAAACATAGTAACCAATCCACATTACACGGCCCAAGTTCCTCCTAGCTTTGGATACAGCAACGTTTTCATTCAAGCAAATTCCTACCTGTGAACGTCAAGATTTCTCACAAGCACGCTTTCTTTAGAATGTACACCAACAATACCATAAAAGAAGAACAATGGAAGGGAAAATACAATATAACGTATAAAAAAAGAAAAACGTGTGAAGACTGTACCGGGTCTTTGACCGGTACATTACGTTTTTTTTCGTCGTTGTCTGCCAGGCTGCCTGAGATTCGCTTTTGCCCGACGATTTGCGTACTTTGGTGGCTGTTGGCTCGGTTCCGTTCGTTCCTGGTTCCAGCTTCGGTCAGGTTGGCCTGTCTGTTCAGTTCTCAGCAGCCGTTAGTCACAAGATGTTAGGCTAGAAGCTCTAAAACTCCAGGGTCCTTGAGTAGGACGTTTCACCCTCGGCCTGCCGTCCGGGGATTGTCTACCATCTGCACTGCTAGCCTGGCCTGAGGACCATGTTGGAGCCTGGAGTTGCCCGCTACCCGCCCTACATCTTTGGTGGTAGAAGTCTTCTGTCCTCAGGTCAGTGCGTTCTATGTCTTTGTTTCCCGGCGGCTGAGCTGGGGGTTTTGCTGCTTAAATATTTACATGAAAAAAAAAAAAAAAAAACAGTGAAATACAAGAAATATAAAAGAAGAAAAAAAGTTTGTGGAACTGTTTAATTTGTGCCTAGGCCTAAAACTGATGGGACAAAGTGGGCAACACAGCCATGGGGACCTTTATATGTTTTTTTTTATATAAAAGGAAAAAGAACTTAAAATACAAACAAAAGGAACTTTTTGATGTTAATATTTATTTATATTTATATTGTGGCCTTCTGACGTTTTTGATTAATTAATTCTGGTTTTCATGATAATAAATTAGTTTTGCTCAGCTGCCGAGTGTTATTTTGACCCTCCAACTGCCACCCGTGATCCCATCGATCGACTTGTTTTGAGCCATCCCCCAGTTGGCACGCTTACCAGCTTTGGTGGGGGGGATGGGTCTCAAGACGTACTAAGCATTGGTGAAGAAAAAGTGTAAAATGATGTCTTTATGTTTAATTTGTGAGATAGGAAATTGGTTGGCAACTACTGGTTTTTTTTAGGAATCTCATTACTCCGGAGTACAAATTTCATTAAATCGTTTAAAAGTTCAAATTTATTAAATGTACAGCAAAATAATGAAAGATTACATGCAATTATAACAATACCCCTAATTAACATTTGAATTATAATTTTAATTAAAACATATTTAATATGTTGTACATCATTATTTTGTTGTAAATTTAATAAATTTGAACTTTTAAACTACTTAATGAAGTATGTACACCGGAGGAATGGGATTCCTAAAAAATCAGTAGTTGACAACTAATTTCCTACCTCACAAATTAAACATAATGACATCATTTCACACGTTTTCTTCACCAATACTTAATACAACAATTTGGTCACCAGTAACGGAATGATGGATGCAAAATTCTATCTATATAAATTACGTAAGTTTAAGAACATAATTAAATAAAATATTGAGTTAAAACAAATCTACATTTACAGTTTTATAAAAAACATACGAATATTGCTAACCAAGCTCGATTAATCAGTGCTTAGCTGTATTCTAATCCTGTATTTATTTGAATTTTAAATCAACTTTAGACTAAACTGTGTATCTACTTTCTATGCTTAGTTTTCGATTGAATAAATATTTTCTTTCAATTTATATGACCTCAAATTATAACAATAAAAAACATTTCGGGACTAAGTTTACACATTATTTCAATCCTATATTCAAACTTAACGAAACATTTGACCAACAATGTGATAATGTCTATATATCGATCATCTAGATAGATTGATATCTAAACTGTTCAGTACATAGTCAATGTAAGCGGCCTCATTAGGCCACCCTTGACAGTTAGTGGGACAATAAACACTAATTGTCCCAGTGCCTTGAGGACAGACAGACTAATTATTGTCCACCGATAATTTGCATTTACAGAACCGTCATGGAAGGATCAGTATATTAGTATTGCAAAATACACTTATCTAACAAATTTAGTAAATGTAAATGTATATGATAAAACTAATCTCATAACTTACAAACGCTACTTTCAAAATTATAATTGTAAAAATTAATATTTAAAACTGTAAATGAGTACAGAAAACAGCCAAAAGATATTTGAACAATTTCTTAAGGCTTCTTTTATTTTTATTTACACACATTTTCATGTCTAAATCCAGTGGTTATTAATGGTTTGTTGTTTTATCTGATATATGTACTCTGTTTAAACACAACTAGCAGATTTCGGTTAACCTTCAAAATATGTGATATGTATCCGCTTATTTTCTAATACCTAGATAAGCGTAATTACAATTAAAAAGATATATATTTTACCGTTCATGTGTATCTATGCAAATACATTCCATCTATGCCGTACAAAAACACACTACAATACATTTTCTAATTTTAATTAGGAATACGTTTTTGAAACTGGGTCATAAGGAAACAACTTTGTGGTAAACTTATTTAACTCATTTCCTAATAAAAATTGTAATGCCATATTAGCAAATAATTATCAATTAATATTACAAAAACATGCTGATATTTACAACTTTTGTTGTTTAATGTAATGCATATTAATGTTTTCTCTTTACGTGATTATTAATTTGTTGATAGCAATGAAATTCGTAATGATTTAAGGTTTTTTATGATTTACTTTCAGCAGTATGATGTGTAAATGTAACAAGTATACTTTAAAAAAGTTAACCAAACAATAGTAATGTACCAAAATAAAAAATATAATAGTAAAAATTAGATACATACAAAACTCTTATTAATCACACTGGTGCTGTCCAATCAATTGAATGACCGTTCTTTAACGCCCAACAAGGGACCTATAAGTCTTCCCCTCCCTTATAGTAATGCAATGGCTTCCAATTATATGAATTGCTATAAATGTCTTTATTAAAGAATAAAACTAAAACTTCATAAAAAAAACCTTTAAACATCAGTAGTTTATGCCGACGTCTACTTTTAAAGCTTAAGTTACAACAATTTTTTTTAAACTTCACTTCACCAGTTGACATAGGACTACAGGCCTGTGCGTTAACTTTATTCAACGAGTGAAGTACCGACCGTTGCGTTGGCTCAGTGGGGGTTCGAACCTTGGACATTGCCCTCCGCAGTCCGAATCCGTAGCCACTGAGCCAACACACCGGCATTGTTTTTGATTACACTCTAATTATAACTATTAACACCAAATATTTTCTAGTATTTCGTACAATATTTACTGTAGTAGCAAACATATAATTTTTAATCAAACAATGGACATTAAAACACATTTTTTTCAAATCATCCTACATGCTATTGAAATTAAGACAACTATATATGAATATTATCTAACATCCAGTTGGATACATCAGAAGAGGCAAACATATTTGCTGAGGTACTTGTAGTACTAAGGGATAGTAACTGCAATAAGAAAAGTGTCTTTTATATGAAATAAAATGACATAAGTCTTGATCTAGTGAATTTGTGTTTATAAAGATTTTTTCTTGATTTTTTTTTTTTTATTTCATACCTATGAGAATTATAAAATATTACACAGCATGAATGAAATTGTACACATAAAATGAAAATGTTAACTAATTTAAGAAATGAATGTACAATGATAATTTTTATGGCAATACATTTGTATTTCTCAAGTAATTGATCGTAATCCAGCGGTAACAAGGTAAAATCGTTTGCTCTAAGTGTTGTCACACTTTCCTGGTGAACATAAAATACTCATGTTTATTGATTCCAAACTCCACCTAATCTACCCTAAGACAACAACCACACAGGAATATATCTAACCAGCTAAGAGAAGATATGATTGAGGGACCTACTCACCAACCCCTACAATCACAAATGACAGAGGGATACCCCAAAGACCCCTGAAATGACAGGAATCCACCATCGATGTATGGGCACTCACCTAACCCAACAACTAAAACGATTGGTTTTAAGTTGAACTCGTGATTTGTTTGAGATTGGAATTACCCAGATGATAAATTTTCTTCTTTCACGTTAATTAATTCATTTATATTTTTAATTTAATTTTGAATTTAAATTTATTCATATACTAATTTATATGAATGAATTTATCTATAAATAGTGTGTAAAGGAAACACTTCTAATGATAACTGGCTGATGATTGGTTTAGTGACTATTTAATGGCTGTGTAACAATACCAAACATCATAGTGTTTACAATATTTTCAAACATGAATTGTAAGAAAAAAATCTTATATGCTGATTTGCAGAATCGTTATTAAAGGTAATTTTATTAAAATAAAGAAAATGTTACTAATACTCTATAATAATAGCTGTTATATAATAGTTTACGTAGGTATAACATTTTTATAACAATTTGACATTTAGTTATATCACAATATAATGTAAAGGTTATTTAGAAGAATGTGTTTATAATATTTGAAGTGATTCGGTTTAAAAATGTTCGAAACAATGCAATTTTAAAGAATGTATTTAGATTTTTAAAGATAATGCAAGACATTGGAGTTAAACATTGTTTCGAGTAACTTAAAAATTCTAGGTACTCGTTAAAATTTCTTACTATATCAATATTTAATTTAAAAAAAAAAACATTTGACTATGCAAATCAAGTTGTGGGTGGATGATGATTATAAATATTGAGGAAGAATAAATAATTGCGGATCAGATTGAAAAATTTAAATCTTTTATAAACATACGGTATTATAGTATTTATAATTACATTGCATGTTTTGTAGTTAAACTATTTATGCTACGTGTACTTCAAAATAAATGTGTTATTAGTAACATTCTAAAAGTATTACTCAAAATTATAACAGTTGAGTGAAGATGTTTTTAAACCTAAATATTTAAGGTTTGTTATTAAATATTACAGCACTGGCAAACCACCAACAGTTAATTACTCTGTAATGAAACTAGTTTGTTCAAATTGTTAACATTAGCATATAATTATAAAAGATGTTGCTACATAGTATCAACTTGCACTGTTTGTTCTTGATCTTAATTGCTTCAGCTCAATAGTTTGCATACCTTTTAAATCTATATTTACACTGCAAAGCACGTAAAACTTGATGCTTTGTAGAATGTAGTACTACAGAGTAATCCCCACTTCGTTACGAGTCCTAGCTCGTAGACTCGTAGGCTCGTTTACTAGCTTTGATAGATTTACTCCATTCAAAATAAATAATTCTTAGTAAAATGTGGACCAAACACACGTTTTCTGTTTGTACTGAAATGTAATACATCTTTATTACATTCATAATCTATAGATTTAGAATATTAATGTTTTAATTTTGCTATGAGATTTTATTGTATAAGCAATTTTTGAACTATTTGTATTAGTGAAATGCAAGTAAAAATAAATCCAATTAAAAGATCTTGTTACATATATGAAAATGTATTGCTGCTAGGATTTGTGCGCAAAATAAATAAACACAATAAATATAATGTATAATTGATTTTAAGTGGTATCAGAGGGATCAGAAAATCACAGGAAGTGATAGATATTGCTCTAATCGCTGACCACAAACAGACAAGAATCAGTAATATAAATTAAAGATCTTATTAAATATTCTTAGTACCTTTATTCCTAGTTCAACATTTATAGGCCTAATAGATTAATTTTGCTCTACTGTAATATTTAACTCAATGCAAATGACTGCTGTTTATATGTCTTCATTTTATTATTTTAATAAGAGGAAATGTACTGTATTTAAAAATATGATAATTGTTTTTATAGAAAATATATTAACCTCTTTATGACTTCAAGTAATAAATATGAGACAAACTGCATTATTACATTGGATAACAAGCTTTAAAATAAGTTTGATATAATTGTTGAATGATTGTGTGAACTGGATATCTCCATCATTCTTCCATCATTCGTTACAATTTAAAAACTCTTGTATATTTGTAGTATTAAGCATTATGAGTGAATATTTTAAATGCTACCCTTAGGCAGTGAGTTATTAAACATTCCATTAAAATTCTTAAAATTGAATACAAATAATAGAATGTATAAAAATAAGCATGATTTTTATATAATCTTTTTTGTTTTTTAAACTTAAGTTTTGTAAATGAATGTTATGAATTTACAGTACATAGTCATAAATATTAAATTAATAAAATATTTAATACAAAAAAGGTACTTGAGTTTCACATCTTCATATAAAAATCACAAAATTGTCCATTATTTAAAAAACTGTTCACCTCTCATTTTAATGTGATAATAGCTTTCTTAAAATTTTTAGATCAAAATTAGACGTTGAAATGCAATTTATAAATTTACTCTGAATCTGAAGACTAATACTATTTCAAAAGTGATTAAAACATCCAGAAAATAATCTTTTTCACATTCCAAATCATATTAAAACCAAACTTATAATTTTATAAAATGTAATGATTAATAAATGGTCTAAACATCAGTTATGCAATGAATCAGCATATTTTTAAAAATTGTATGAAAATTTTCTTTGATTACAACCAAATGTTGACATTGATATTAGCAGTACTCTTAAAGCAAACAGGTGTTTTATGATGTACAGTATAAATTTATAGATATCATATATTAATTTTTGTTTTCTAACAAACAAAGGAGCATTTGAGGTTTTTAATATATATCCTAAAATCTTATTTTAAAATCAGATATGGAATCAAATATTTATCAGTTAAACCAATATAGAAGAACCAGCACGTCTCCCATAACCAACCAACGTTACGCCGTCACATCGGCCTTCGGCTTCGGTAATACTCGCTGTGCTTGTGACAACTTAGCCTTTGTCCTCGGTCTCTATGAATATGTAAACGATAGTTAATGACTAAGAACGTAATCACCTGTGCCTGATCACGATTAAATTAACGGAATCAATATTTAATATTGTTTTTGATTAACATCTGTGTGAGAATGATTTATTTTATATAGATTTACAATTAATATTGTTCTTACAGGATAAAATAGATCTGTTCAGTTAATTCACTACCATGACTATAACTTAGATTAGCCTAACGTAACCAAACCAAACCTAACATAACATAAATAACCTAATCGAACATAGCCTAACTAAACTTAACATTAACATAATTAAACCTAACATAACCTAACAAAATCGAACATAACCTAACTAAACCCAACATTAACATAATTAAATCTAACATAACCTAACAAAATCGAACATAACCTAACTAATCATTCCATAACCTAAAAAGCCTAACATAACCTAACAAAATGGAACATAACCTAATTAAACCTAACATAACGTAAAAAGCCTACCATAACCTAACCAAAGTATGATAGTGAATTAACGGAAATGGTCCGATAAAAGTGGTTTAAAAGCTAAGTCTAAAGGAATTTTGAAAATTCCTTAATTATTGCACGTTACTAAAACATGAATTCCCTCGAAATTCAAACCTAATCAAATTATCATGACAAATGTTCAGTATTGTTTTACTTAAATTGTTGTTTTAAAAATCCCATACAAAATCGGCCCTAAAAGAACGTATGTTAACAACGCATAAACGTAAACAGCTGTTATGAGCATCAATAAAAACTTGTAGTGATAGAAACTTATTGGACCTTGTAGAGCTAGTGGGGTGGAGCCAAGGCATTTTTTAAAGCATTTTCCTCATCGTCCTTTAAAATGAATCTAATCAAGCTATCTTATATTCTTCCCAGTTAGAGAAATTTCGCAATTAAATATATATATATATAGATATTTATAGACATTAATAGGGAGACACCATTTAAATATTACCTAATCGTTTCCTATAATCTTGCTTTTCATTTATTATTCAAAAGTCTTTGATAAACGAAATAAACAGTTATTTATTCATTGGCGTAAAACTAAGAATTCGATACTTATTTTAACATTTACCATCTGCCACAATAGAATAGCTGCACAATAGAATGTGTGAAGTATCTTTCTAATGTTACTAGGTCAGGAGGCTATTCAAGGATATTTCTTTCAATAATAAATAATAAATAAAAATAATAATAATAATTGTAATTCTATTTACAAGGTATAGAATGTGAAGTATAAAATAGTAATGAATAATAAATAAAAACCCTGCAGGTAGGTAATCAATCTTCGAGGCGTCTTTTTGAAAAAAGTACACCATTCTCACGCAAAATGTATTGCCAGCATAACATTACAATAATCATTATTTACTTTTGTATAGTTCCAGTTCTAGATTAATTATGGTTTTTTAAATTTAAAATATAAAAAGGGAACAATAGAGCCACACCAGCCAAGTCACGCAGAACTCGTCGACAGGGTGCAATAATTACAAAAGAAATTTCCTTTAGTTCTAGAGTTAAGTAAAGTTAGTAGTGGTTTAAGGCAGGCACATAAATACAAAAAAATTTGGGGTAACTGCTACATACAGTGTAGAAAATTCTTTTTTTTCCAAGTAATTTTAAGGAATATTAATGCTTTTGAGACTATCCTTATCCTGTAAAAGACGAAAATTAAAACAGAGATTCATTAATTTAATATAACATTTAAAACAGTATAATAGTATATAACATTTAATATAATTTAAAAACAGCAACAAACAACAATAAATACTAATAATAAACAAAAATTAACAATAACAAAATAGGTAATATCTATTAATACACAATCATTTTTAACTGCAGTTTTCTATACTTTATGTTGCCCTTCTACTATTCTAAATGGGAGGGGGAATCAACCAACTGTGTAGCTGTTGTTGTAAACATAACCTTAAATGTAAATATATAATTTTAAGAAATAATACATTTTAGGATTGGCAGGTTAGCAACTTTAGGTGAGATGATTTATAATTCTGATAAATACGGCAATGTACTTATTGGGTACTCAACATTTGTAAATCGATGTAAAATCGATTTGAATCTTATGAATAGTTAGTAAGATATAGTTCATAAATTTATTACTTAATATGAAAGTTTGCTATCTGGGGTATTCCCATCACAAAGTGGTTTAACTTAATATTTTAAGTAAAATAAAAAAAAATAAAACAATATTTTTCATTACTTAACCTTCTATTTTTATTTTACGAATAATATTTTGATTGTATATTATTATAATCGAAGTAAATAGAATCATAACTTACAGTGTCAGCACGAGTCAGAGTTATCCCGGGGGATGTGGGTTATCCTATCGCTATCGTGCATTATATCCTGGTGGTGTGGAATAAGCTCTGCCGTCAGCCAAACAAATGTATTGACACACAATAACAGCCTCCAGAGAGATGGTATTTGTCACCGGTGGATTGAACCAATTTTGAAATGTTATTTGTAATTTAAATAATCAATATGCTACTGACCTAAAAAACAGATATTAATTTATATTTAGTTTTAATGTACATAAATAGTATTAAAACATTTATTTATTCTTATCTTGTTGATTTTTCTTTTTTATCGGTAAAAATAATTAAATAATACTAATTATTACTTTACAACGATTTTTAAATTTTTCACACAATATGTCACCATTGATAAACATTTATATATTTTTATACTATATTGGTTTACAAATAAATCCATTTCACATATAATTAAATTTTACAGTATTGTACTACAATATTGACTTTATACAAATGCAAATGGGTACAGTATACATATTTACACATATTTACTTATCTCTAAAAATAGCAAACAGGAACCTTTTCACACTCATGCTCGACAACAAAATAATACAGTTGATCGTTGATAGGAACTTGGGACGTTTTTCGTTACTTCACTACCACTACTTTTTTATCGCAATTACGGATAGGTTAGATGGTTACTAGAGTAGATCACAAACTGGCAAATCCAATAATTGACTTACCACCGGCGATAAGATGAGGCCAGAGATATCGGATTCTTGGCGGATAAGGAGAACCATAGTGGACATAAAAATGATTGGGGAAAGGTTTTTAGAGCGATAGAATATGTTCAAGCGGTAGTGAATTCACGGAAACAAAAAAAAGTAGTGGTAGTGAATTAACGGAAAAGATCCGGAATTTTTCTTACTTCGTATATTTTACGTGAAGAAAAAGTATTTACAAGGTATAGATTAAAAATGTTACATTTCATGCTTTATCTATTATTACATTATGTTATTCGATAAATAACAGTAAACAGCGAAGTTGCATTAACTATTTATTGATTCAGGGAAGAATTTTTATCAATCGAACATGATTATAATCGACTACGACGATCGATTGCAACATGTCAGCTGCCAATCGTATGGATTGCTCCTTTAAATAATTGAAAGATAAGATCAGTTAACAAGTGAACCTTATCAATACTCAGCCATTGCTAAGTAT
Source organism: Stictocephala bisonia (assembly GCA_035578905.1). NCBI lineage: Eukaryota > Metazoa > Arthropoda > Insecta > Hemiptera > Membracidae > Stictocephala > Stictocephala bisonia. The sequence continues at coordinate 552,109 of JAQJVL010000527.1, read as the reverse complement.
TTTCAGGTGAATGACCAAGAATCCATTCACTGTGATGCAAGTAACCATGACAACATAATGTGAAGTATTAACAACAAGCAGGTTGTCCCATACAACCTGACATAACACAACATGGAACGCTCTTATTATTAATTTATTTAGTTGTTTTAAAATACTGTTAATTCTATAATTTGTTACAATGTGCTTTACTTTATTAATTATTACGATAAAATATAAGAAAATCCGTCATAGTATAATGCAGACATTAACAGCTTCACTTAAAATGTCTATCGAATACTTGAATACCTATTAGAACAATATAACTAAATAGAACAAAACTGAAGATGTATTTAACTCATTACTCATAAATTTAGGCAAACTATTTTTTTAAGTACAATATCATGGAATTCTGATAGTAAATATCAAACAGAGTTTAACATATTTAGATTTTTGTAAAACTCACAGACAAAAACAGAAAAAAAGCTGTCGAGATGGGACACACGTTATTGTATATTATTTGCTTAGTCTGACATGACAAACAATACCGTACAAAATTTGGAGCAGCCGAATGTCCTTTAAATGTACTTATAAGAATTATTCAAGACACTATTAATTAGATTCATACAATATCATATTTTTGATTATATCTCAAATCTTACATAACTGTATAAAATGGGCATGCAACAATTAAAATTGAATTCATACGTGAAAAGTAACTATATTCTTTAATAACATTCTTACATCTTTTAAGTAACTTATTTTTTAATTTAAAAACAAACAATTACAACCTTTTACTTGGTTTTTCTACCACATTCTAATGATTCGTATCGTACTAGTTGTAACTTAATTCTCATGCCTGAATGTAATAATAGTCATAATTTTAAGTTAAATGTAATTTTCAAAAGTACATTAAAGGAAAATAAATGTTAGTCTCCCATTTTTATTGGACGTTATAGTTCTCTTTGGTAACAGCAGTAAAGTGTAGCCATAAAATGAAATAGTTTCAATTTATCACTGTAACAAAAGATGTGTAATGTAGAGCACATCCACTGACCCTACATCATCCGATTGAAAACGTTAACATTGATTTTGTACCCCTACTTACATCTACTCAGTGATTGATCTGTTAAGTGAGAACTTCAGTAAACAGTAATTGTGTTATATACTTTTGTCGACAGACGAGTTCAACGGGTTTCATCAATCGTACGTCAATTACTAAAAATCAGGTTTATTATATTTTGCTACATAATATATTATAAAAACTTTACTGTAGCATGATTCAACAGACATTCCAGCACTTTAAAATATCAATTTGAATAATATCAAAACAATTGGTTATAAAAAAAATAACTAGATGAATGGTGGATAAGATTTGTGTTAGTATTATATTAATTTTAAATAATTAAAAGTGCTATAATTACTATGACTTCTTATGCAAAACATGGTATAATAATATAAATAAATATCAATATAAAGACGTACAAGATTTACCTTTAAAAATAAGACTGCTTTAGACAATACTGCTTTAGTATCAATAATTAATTTAGTGTTATTTATCTATAATTTTAGTATATCATTTATTACAAAACCTTATATTGTAAAAACAGCTGACGGGCGATGTACTGTGGGAGAGGGGACAATGACGTCACAAGCTAAAGGTTAAAGGTTACACACTCGTAACAGAGGCTTTGTTTATATGTGACCTGTCATTAGTTTGGTAAGTAACATTAATGTCTAACATCAGTTGAGAGTGATGTATTGTTGGAGGAGGGAAGTTGACGTCACACTAAAGGTTGAAGGAGGATTGTTAAGTCACACCCGTAACAGAGGATTGTTTATCTGTGACCTGTCATTAGTTTGGCAAGTAACATTAATGTCTAACATCAGTTGAGAGTGATGTATTGTTGGAGGAGGGAAGTTGACGTCACACTAAAGGTTGAAGGAGGATTGTTAAGTCACACCCATAACAGAGGATTGTTTATCTGTGACCTATCATTAGTTTGGTAAGTAACATTAATGTCTAACATTAGTTGAGGGTGATGTGTTGTGGGAGGATGAAAGTTCACGTCACACACTAAAGGTTGAAGGAGGATTGTTAAGTCACACCCGTAACAAAGGATTGTTTATCTGTGACCTATCATTAGTTTGGTAAGTAACATTAATGTCTAACATTAGTTGAGGGTGATGTGTTGTGGGAGGAGGGAAGTTGACGTCACACACTAAAGGTTGAAGGAGGATTGTTAAGTCACACCCGTAACAGAGGATTGTTTATCTGTGACCTATCATTAGTTTGGTAAGGTTAATTTTTACCACACAACGTTATATGTAAAAATGTAACGGTGTTCAGGTTATTTAAAATGTATAATACACCAACGCACACAGAATATAACAGATATTATGTCTATTCCCTGTGCCGAGGCATAAATACAAAACGCAAACACCTTCAATATTCCTGATACAGTCCGCTCAACAAGCCTTGGGGGGTTAATGTCTAACATTAATTGAGGGTGATGTGTTGTGGGAGGAGGGAAGTTGACGTCACACTAAAGATTGAAGGAGAACTGTTAAGTCACACCCATAACAGAGGATTGTTTATCTATGACCTATCATTAGTTTGGTAAGTAACAATAATGTCTAACATTAGTTGAGGGTGATGTGTTGTGGGAGGAGGGAAGTTGATGTCACACTAAAGGTTGAATGAGGATTGTTAAGTCACACCCGTAACAGAGGATTGTTTATCTGTGACCTATCATTAGTTTGGTAACATTAATGTCTAACATTAGTTGAGGGTGATGTGTTGTGGGAGGAGGGAAGTTGATGTCACACTAAAGGTTGAATGAGGATTGTTAAGTCACACCCGTAACAAAGGATTGTTTATCTGTGACCTATCATTAGTTTGGTAACATTAATGTCTAACATCAGTTGAGGGTGATGTGTTGTGGGAGGAGGGAAGTTGATGTCACACTAAAGGTTGAATGAGGATTGTTAAGTCACGCCCGTAACAGAGGATTGTTTATCTGTGACCTATCATTAGTTTGGTAACATTAATGTCTAACATCAGTTGAGGGTGATGTGTTGTGGGAGGAGGGAAGTTGACGTCACACACTAAAGGTTGAAGGAGGATTGTTAAGTCACACCCGTAACAGAGGATTGTTTATCTGTTACCTATCATTAGTTTGGTAAGTAACATTAATGTCTAACATTAGTTGAGAGTGATGTGTTGTGGGAGGAGAGAAGTTGACGTCACACTAAAGGTTGAAGGAGGATTGTTAAGTCACACCCGTAACAGAGGATTGTTTATCTGTAACCTATCATTAGTTTGGTAACATTAATGTCTAACATCAGTTGAGGGTGATGTGTTGTGGGAGGAGGAAAGTTGACGTCAAACACTAAAGGTTGAAGGAGGATTGTTAAGTCACACCCGTAACACAGGATTGTTTATCTGTGACCTATCATTAGTTTGGTAACATTAATGTATAACATCAGTTGAGGGTGATGTGTTGTGGGAGGAGGGAAGTTGATGTCACACTAAAGGTTGAAGGAGGATTGTTTATCTGTGACCTATCATTAGTTTGGTAACATTAATGTCTAACATCACTTGAGGGTGATGTGTTGTGGGAGGAGGGAAGTTGACGTTACACTAACGATTGAATGAGGGTTGTTAAGTCACACCCGTAACAGAGGATTGTTTATCTGTGACCTATCATTAGTTTGGTAAGTAACAATAATGTCTAACATTAGTTGAGGGTGATGTGTTGTGGGAGGAGGGAAGTTGATGTCACACTAAAGGTTGAATGAAGATTGTTAAGTCACACCCGTAACAGAGGATTGTTTATCTGTGACCTATAATTAGTTTGGTAACATTAATGTCTAACATCAGTTGAGGGTGATGTGTTGTGGGAGGAGGGAAGTTGATGTCACACTAAAGGTTGAAGGAGGATTGTTAAGTCACACCCGTAACAGAGGATTGTTTATCTGTGACCTATCATTAGTTTGGTAACATTAATGTCTAACATCAGTTGAGGGTGATGTGTTGTGGGAGGAGGGAAGTTGACGTTACACTAAAGGTTGAATGAGGATTGTTAAGTTACACCCGTAACGGGGGATTGTTTATCTGTGACCTACCATTAGTTTGGTAAGTAACAATAATGTCTAACATTAGTTGAGGGTGATGTGTTGTGGGAGGAGGGAAGTTGATGTCACACTAAAGGTTGAAGGAGGATAGTTAAGTCACACCCGTAACAGAGGATTGTTTATCTGTGACCTATCATTAGTTTGGTAAGTAACAATAATGTCTAACATTAGTTGAGGGTGATGTGTTGTGGGAGGAGGGAAGTTGATGTCACACTAAAGGTTGAATGAGGATTGTTAAGTCACACCCGTAACAGAGGATTGTTTATCTGTGACCTATCATTAGTTTGGTAAGTAACAATAATGTCTAACATTAGTTGAGGGTGATGTGTTGTGGGAGGAGGGAAGTTGATGTCACACTAAAGGTTGAATGAGGATTGTTAAGTCACACCCGTAACAGAGGATTGTTTATCTGTGACCTATCATTAGTTTGGTAACATTAATGTCTAACATCAGTTGAGGGTGATGTGTTGTGGGAGGAGAGAAGTTGATGTCACACTAAAGGTTGAAGGAGGATTGTTAAGTCACACCCGTAACAGAGGATTGTTTATCTGTGACCTATCATTAGTTTGGTAACATTAATGTCTAACATCAGTTAAGGGTGATGTGTTGTGGGAGGAGGGAAGTTGACGTTACACTAAAGGTTGAATGAGGATTGTTAAGTCACACCCGTAACAGAGGATGGTTTATCTGTGACCTATCATTAGTTTGGTAAGTAACAATAATGTCTAACATTAGTTGAGGGTGATGTGTTGTGGGAGGAGGGAAGTTGATGTCACACTAAAGGTTGAAGGAGGATTGTTAAGTCACACCCGGAACAGAGGATTGTTTATCTGTGACCTATCATTAGTTTGGTAAGTAACAATAATGTCTAACATTAGTTGAGGGTGATGTGTTGTGGGAGGAGGGAAGTTGATGTCACACTAAAGGTTGAATGAGGATTGTTAAGTCACACCCGTAACAGAGGATTGTTTATCTGTGACCTACCATTAGTTTGGTAAGTAACAATAATGTCTAACATTAGTTGAGGGTGATGTGTTGTGGGAGGAGGGATGTTGATGTCACACTAAAGGTTGAAGGAGGATTGTTAAGTCACACCCGTAACAGAGGATTGTTTATCTGTGACCTATCATTAGTTTGGTAAGTAACAATAATGTCTAACATTAGTTGAGGGTGATGTGTTGTGGGAGGAGGGAAGTTGATGTCACACTAAAGGTTGAATGAGGATTGTTAAGTCACACCCGTAACAGAGGATTGTTTATCTGTGACCTATCATTAGTTTGGTAACATTAATGTCTAACATCAGTTGAGGGTGATGTGTTGTGGGAGGAGAGAAGTTGATGTCACACTAAAGGTTGAAGGAGGATTGTTAAGTCACACCCGTAACAGAGGATTGTTTATCTGTGACCTATCATTAGTTTGGTAACATTAATGTATAACATCAGTTGAGGGTGATGTGTTGTGGGAGGAGGGAAGTTGACGTTACACTAAAGGTTGAATGAAGATTGTTAAGTCACACCCGTAACAGAGGATGGTTTATCTATGACCTATCATTAGTTTGGTAAGTAACAATAATGTCTAACATTAGTTGAGGGTGATGTGTTGTGGGAGGAGGGAAGTTGATGTCACACTAAAGGTTGAAGGAGGATTGTTAAGTCACACCCGTAACAGAGGATTGTTTATCTGTGACCTATCATTAGTTTGGTAAGTAACAATAATGTCTAACATTAGTTGAGGGTGATGTGTTGTGGGAGGAGGGAAGTTGATGTCACACTAAAGGTTGAATGAGGATTGTTAAGTCACACCCGTATTAGAGGATTGTTTATCTGTGACCTACCATTAGTTTGGTAAGTAACAATAATGTCTAACATTAGTTGAGGGTGATGTGTTGTGGGAGGAGGGATGTTGATGTCACACTAAAGGTTGAAGGAGAATTGTTAGGTCACACCCGTAACAGAGGATTGTTTATCTGTGACCTATCATTAGTTTGGTAAGTAACAATAATGTCTAACATTAGTTGAGGGTGATGTGTTGTGGGAGGAGAGAAGTTGATGTCACACTAAAGGTTGAAGGAGGATTGTTAAGTCACACCCGTAAAAGAGGATTGTTTATCTGTGACCTATCATTAGTTTGGTAACATTAATGTCTAACATCAGTTGAGGGTGATGTGTTGTGGGAGGAGGGAAGTTGATGTCACACTAAAGGTTGAAGGAGGATTGTTAAGTCACACCCGTAACAGAGGATTGTTTATCTGTGACCTATCATTAGTTTGGTAACATTAATGTCTAACATCAGTTGAGGGTGATGTGTTGTGGGAGGAGGGAAGTTGACGTTACACTAAAGGTTGAATGAGGATTGTTAAGTCACACCCGTAACAGGGGATTGTTTATCTGTGACCTACCATTAGTTTGGTAAGTAACAATAATGTCTAACATTAGTTGAGGGTGATGTGTTGTGGGAGGAGGGAAGTTGATGTCACACTAAAGGTTGAAGGAGGATTGTTAAGTCACACCCGTAACAGAGGATTGTTTATCTGTGACCTATCATTAGTTTGGTAAGTAACAATAATGTCTAACATTAGTTGAGGGTGATGTGTTGTGGGAGGAGGGAAGTTGATGTCACACTAAAGGTTGAATGAGGATTGTTACGTCACACCCGTAACAGAGGATTGTTTATCTGTGACCTATCATTAGTTTGGTAAGTAACAATAATGTCTAACATTAGTTGAGGGTGATGTGTTGTGGGAGGAGGGAAGTTGATGTCACACTAAAGGTTGAATGAGGATTGTTAAGTCACACCCGTAACAGAGGATTGTTTATCTGTGACCTATCATTAGTTTGGTAACATTAATGTCTAACATCAGTTGAGGGTGATGTGTTGTGGGAGGAGAGAAGTTGATGTCACACTAAAGGTTGAAGGAGGATTGTTAAGTCACACCCGTAACAGAGGATTGTTTATCTGTGACCTATCATTAGTTTGGTAACATTAATGTCTAACATCAGTTAAGGGTGATGTGTTGTGGGAGGAGGGAAGTTGACGTTACACTAAAGGTTGAATGAGGATTGTTAAGTCACCCGTAACAGAGGATGGTTTATCTGTGACCTATCATTAGTTTGGTAAGTAACAATAATGTCTAACATTAGTTGAGGGTGATGTGTTGTGGGAGGAGGGAAGTTGATGTCACACTAAAGGTTGAAGGAGGATTGTTAAGTCACACCCGGAACAGAGGATTGTTTATCTGTGACCTATCATTAGTTTGGTAAGTAACAATAATGTCTAACATTAGTTGAGGGTGATGTGTTGTGGGAGGAGGGAAGTTGATGTCACACTAAAGGTTGAATGAGGATTGTTAAGTCACACCCGTAACAGAGGATTGTTTATCTGTGACATACCATTAGTTTGGTAAGTAACAATAATGTCTAACATTAGTTGAGGGTGATGTGTTCTGGGAGGAGAGAAGTTGATGTCACACTAAAGGTTGAAGGAGGATTGTTAAGTCACACCCGTAACAGAGAATTGTTTATCTGTGACCTATCATTAGTTTGGTAAGTAACAATAATGTCTAACATTAGTTGAGGGTGATGTGTTGTGGGAGGAGGGAAGTTGATGTCACACTAAAGGTTGAATGAGGATTGTTAAGTCACACCCGTAACAGAGGATTGTTTATCTGTGACCTATCATTAGTTTGGTAAGTAACAATAATGTCTAACATTAGTTGAGGGTAATGTGTTGTGGGAGGAGGGAAGTTGATGTCACACTAAAGGTTGAATGAGGATTGTTAAGTCACACCCGTAACAGAGGATTGTTTATCTGTGACCTATCATTAGTTTGGTAACATAAATGTCTAACATCAGTTGAGGGTGATGTGTTGTGGGAGGAGAAAAGTTGATGTCACACTAAAGGTTGAAGGAGGATTGTTAAGTCACACCCGTAACAGAGGATTGTTTATCTGTGACCTATCATTAGTTTGGTAACATTAATGTCTAACATCAGTTGAGGGTGATGTGTTGTGGGAGGAGGGAAGTTGACGTTACACTAAAGGTTGAATGAGGATTGTTAAGTCACACCCGTAACAGAGGATGGTTTATCTGTGACCTATCATTAGTTTGGTAAGTAACAATAATGTCTAACATTAGTTGAGGGTGATGTGTTGTGGGAGGAGGGAAGTTGATGTCACACTAAAGGTTGAAGGAGGATTGTTAAGTCACAACCGGAACAGAGGATTGTTTATCTGTGACCTATCATTAGTTTGGTAAGTAACAATAATGTCTAACATTAGTTGAGGGTGATGTGTTGTGGGAGGAGGGAAGTTGATGTCACACTAAAGGTTGAAGGAGAATTGTTAAGTCACACCCGTAACAGAGGATTGTTTATCTGTGACCTACCATTAGTTTAGTAAGTAACAATAATGTCTAACATTAGTTGAGGGTGATGTGTTGTGGGAGGAGGGAAGTTGATGTCACACTAAAGGTTGAAGGAGAATTGTTAAGTCACACCCGTAACAGAGGATTGTTTATCTGTGACCTATCATTAGTTTGGTAAGTAACAATAATGTCTAACATTAGTTGAGGGTGATGTGTTGTGGGAGGCGGGAAGTTGATGTCACACTAAAGGTTGAATGAGGATTGTTAAGTCTCACCCGTAACAGAGGATTGTTTATCTGTGACCTATCATTAGTTTGGTAACATTAATGTCTAACATTAGTTGAGGGTGATGTGTTGTGGGAGGAGGGAAGTTGATGTCACACTAAAGGTTGAATGAGGATTGTTAAGTCACACCCGTAACAGAGGATTGTTTATCTGTGACCTATCATTAGTTTGGTAACATTAATGTCTAACATTAGTTGAGGGTGATGTGTTGTGGGAGGAGGGAAGTTGATGTCACACTAAAGGTTGAATGAGGATTGTTAAGTCACACCCGTAACAGAGGATTGTTTATCTGTGACCTATCATTAGTTTGGTAACATTAATGTCTAACATTAGTTGAGGGTGATGTGTTGTGGGAGGAGGGAAGTTGATGTCACACTAAAGGTTGAAGGAGGATTGTTAAGTCACACCCGTAACAGAGGATTGTTTATCTGTGACCTATCATTAGTTTGGTAACATTAATGTCTAACATTAGTTGAGGGTGATGTGTTGTGGGAGGAGGGAAATTGATGTTACACTAAAGGTTGAATGAGGATTGTTAAGTCACACCCGTAACAGAGGATTGTTTATCTGTGACCTATCATTAGTTTGGTAACATTAATGTCTAACATTAGTTGAGGGTGATGTGTTGTGGGAGGAGGGAAGTTGATGTCACACTAAAGGTTGAAGGAGGATTGTTAAGTCACACCCGTAACAGAGGATTGTTTATCTGTGACCTATCATTAGTTTGGTAACATTAATGTCTAACATCAGTTGAGAGTGATGTGTTGTGGGAGGAGGGAAGTTGATGTCACACTAAAGGTTGAAGGAGGATTGTTAAGTCACACCCGGAACAGAGGATTGTTTATCTGTGACCTATCATTAGTTTGGTAAGTAAAAATAATGTCTAACATTAGTTGAGGGTAATGTGTTGTGGGAGGAGGGAAGTTGATGTCACACTAAAGGTTGAATAAGGATTGTTAAGTCACACCCGTAACAGAGGATTGTTTATCTGTGACCTATCATTAGTTTGGTAACATTAATGTCTAACATCAGTTGAGGGTGATGTGTTGTGGGAGGAGAGAAGTTGATGTCACACTAAAGGTTGAAGGAGGATTGTTAAGTCACACCCGTAACAGAGGATTGTTTATCTGTGACCTATCATTAGTTTGGTAACATTAATGTCTAACATCAGTTGAGGGTGATGTGTTGTGGGAGGAGGGAAGTTGACGTTACACTAAAGGTTGAATGAGGATTGTTAAGTCACACCCGTAACAGAGGATGGTTTATCTGTGACCTATCATTAGTTTGGTAAGTAACAATAATGTCTAACATTAGTTGAGGGTGATGTGTTGTGGGAGGAGGGAAGTTGATGTCACACTAAAGGTTGAAGGAGGATTGTTAAGTCACACCCGGAACAGAGGATTGTTTATCTGTGACCTATCATTAGTTTGGTAAGTAACAATAATGTCTAACATTAGTTGAGGGTGATGTGTTGTGGGAGGAGGTAAGTTGATGTCACACTAAAGGTTGAATGAGGATTGTTAAGTCACACCCGTAACAGAGGATTGTTTATCTGTGACCTACCATTAGTTTGGTAAGTAACAATAATGTCTAACATTAGTTGAGGGTGATGTGTTGTGGGAGGAGGGAAGTTGATGTCACACTAAAGGTTGAAGGAGAATTGTTAAGTCACACCCGTAACAGAGGATTGTTTATCTGTGACCTATCATTAGTTTGGTAAGTAACAATAATGTCTAACATTAGTTGAGGATGATGTGTTGTGGGAGGAGGGAAGTTGATGTCACACTAAAGGTTGAATGAGGATTGTTAAGTCACACCCGTAACAGAGGATTGTTTATCTGTGACCTATCATTAGTTTGGTAACATTAATGTCTAACATTAGTTGAGGGTGATGTGTTGTGGGAGGAGGGAAGTTGATGTCACACTAAAGGTTGAATGAGGATTGTTAAGTCACACCCGTAACAGAGGATTGTTTATATGTGACCTATCATTAGTTTGGTAACATTAATGTCTAACATTAGTTGAGGGTGATGTGTTGTGGGAGGAGGGAAGTTGATGTCACACTAAAGGTTGAATGAGGATTGTTAAGTCACACCCGTAACAGAGGATTGTTTATCTGTGACCTATCATTAGTTTGGTAACATTAATGTCTAACATTAGTTGAGGGTGATGTGTTGTGGGAGGAGGGAAGTTGATGTCACACTAAAGGTTGAAGGAGGATTGTTAAGTCACACCCGTAACAGAGGATTGTTTATCTGTGACCTATCATTAGTTTGGTAACATTAATGTCTAACATTAGTTGAGGGTGATGTGTTGTGGGAGGAGGTAAGTTGATGTCACACTAAAGGTTGAATGAGGATTGTTAAGTCACACCCGTAACAGAGGATTGTTTATCTGTGACCTATCATTAGTTTGGTAACATTAATGTCTAACATTAGTTGAGGGTGATGTGTTGTGGGAGGAGGGAAGTTGATGTCACACTAAAGGTTGAATGAGGATTGTTAAGTCACACCCGTAACAGAGGATTGTTTATCTCTGACCTATCATTAGTTTGGTAAGTAACAATAATGTCTAACATTAGTTGAGGGTGATGTGTTGTGGGAGGAGGGAAGTTGATGTCACAATAAAGGTTGAAGGAGGATTGTTAAGTCACACCCGGAACAGAGGATTGTTTATCTGTGACCTATCATTAGTTTGGTAAGTAACAATAATGTCTAACATTAGTTGAGGGTGATGTGTTGTGGGAGGAGGGAAGTTGATGTCACACTAAAGGTTGAATGAGGATTGTTAAGTCACACCCGTAACAGAGGATTGTTTATCTGTGACCTACCATTAGTTTGGTAAGTATCAATAATGTCTAACATTAGTTGAGGGTGATGTGTTGTGGGAGGAGGGAAGTTGATGTCACACTAAAGGTTGAAGGAGGATTGCTAAGTCACACCCGTAACAGAGGATTGTTTATCTGTGACCTATCATTAGTTTGGTAAGTAACAATAATGTCTAACATTAGTTGAGGGTGATGTGTTGTGGGAGGAGGGAAGTTGATGTCACACTAAAGGTTGAATGAGGATTGTTAAGTCACACCCGTAACAGAGGATTGTTTATCTGTGACCTATCATTAGTTTGGTAACATTAATGTCTAACATTAGTTGAGGGTGATGTGTTGTGGGAGGAGGGAAGTTGATGTCACACTAAAGGTTAAATGAGGATTGTTAAGTCACACCCGTAACAGAGGATTGTTTATCTGTGACCTATCATTAGTTTGGTAACATTAATGTCTAACATTAGTTGAGGGTGATGTGTTGTGGGAGGAGGGAAGTTGATTTCACACTAAAGGGTAAATGAGGATTGTTAAGTCACACCCGTAACAGAGGATTGTTTGTCTGTGACCTATCATTAGTTTGGTAACATTAATGTCTAACATTAGTTGAGGGTGATGTGTTGTGGGAGGAGGGAAGTTGATGTCACACTAAAGGTTGAAGGAGGATTGTTAAGTCACACCTGTAACAGAGGATTGTTTATCTGTGACCTATCATTAGTTTGGTAAGTAACATTAATGTCTAACATTAGTTGAGGGTGATGTGTTGTTGGAGGAGGGAAGTTGACGTCACACACTAAAGGTTGAAGGAGGATTTTTGTCACACCCGTAACAGAGGATTGTTTATCTGTGACCTATCATTAGTTTGGTAAGTAACATTAATGTCTAACATCAGTTAAGGGTGATGTATTGTTGGAGGAGGGAAGTTGACGTCACACACTAAAGGTTGAAGGAGGATTGTTAAGTCACACCCGTAACAGAGGATTGTTTATGTGTGATCTATCATTAATTTGTAGTGTAACGTCAATGTCTAACAAGAGTTGGTGGGTGTTGTATTGTGGGGAAGGGAAGTTGGCGTCTGAATAACTAATCGACTGAAATGCAAACATCCAAATATTTAAAAAGAGGAAACGAGGAAACGCTGTCATCAAAACGAAAGCTTCACCCAGACAGTTGCTGCTAGTCTTGGATCACATTAAATTGTTTAGGGCTTGAAAGTTTCTGTTTAATTTGTTTACATGTCAGGGAAGGCTCATTTTTTTATAATTTTGATGATATGTGAGAGAACTACTAATGAATATGCACATTTTTATATATAATAGTAAATATTGTTTAATTAAATAATTATTTTCCAAATCCATTAAAATAAATGCAGACATTTAAAAATCATAAGATCTAATTTTATTAGATATATTTCATACAACAGGTAAAGTTGGAAAAGTCCTAACAGATTACTTGGCAATTTAGTTCAATTAAAATAATATTATTTTAATCTTTCACTTTATTTTACGATATTACAAAGTATTTAACGACTTAAATTTACATTATTTTCGATCTAATTAAGTTTTATTATAACTACTGTATATTAACGAATTATATTTCCAGACGTTACTAACTTACAATGGATTTGTAGTGACTACATTTTTAGATAGACATATTATTAATGGATCGTTTGCTGCATAATATAGTTCAGTGTGTGGTTAAAAAAAAAATGGCCCCAGTTTGTGCAAAGTGTCTCTGAGTGGACTAGCAGACCATGTTTTAATGCATTTATTTCAATCATAAGTAATTTAGAATTCTGCCATTTTCTGATTTGTTGTACGAGGTAATAAACATAAAAATTACTCGTATTATAGTAAAAAATTCTGGAGTTTAACCATTTAGTGAGTTATTAAACATTTACTTTAAACAAAGGAGTTTATCTATAAAACGCCCCGTTTTAGAATGAAGAGGTGAAGATATCCATCAGAACTATTTTAAAATTTTCAGACACTAAAAAAAAGACCATATAATATTATTTATCCAAACCAACATTAGTGTTATTGGTGTTTTTAAATGAGACGTAACTATGGTATTATTATCTCCACATTCTTACTATTAAATAGAGAAATGTTTGTAAATATCCGTACAAAATAATATACTTCAATATAATAAATGTTTTATTGTACCTTTAAAGAATCATCACTTATTTTCTAACATACTATAGAAAGTTTATTTATGTTTACAGGCTAAATTAAAAGGGAAAAATAGCTTATTAAAATAATGATCACGGCTTTAAACTAAAAACTATTTTGTATTTATTTGATATTGTTTAGTTTAAAATATTTTAAAGGAATGCTGTACTAACAAGTATACAAAAAAAATATTCTAATCATTTCCCAATATGTATAAATTTGAATAGGTTTAAATATTGAGTGTCGTTTGTTAGCCTGAAGCGCAAAAGACAGGGGTTTATAAGGCTAATGCTAAAAAAGCTCTATGATTATTAAAAGAAATGTTTGTTATTTTATAATTTATTATTCATCGTAATAAATAAAGCTTGATACTCGAATTGTTCTGATAGAAATTTCTGACGTTCTTTTAGCTAATAAATGAACAATATTAAATATTTTTTCTGTTGCTTTTAATAGTACTTTACAGTTGAACTCTGATGTTAAAAGCTGAGGCCAAGGGTCGTTCTTAAAGGTAAAAACACCTATACATAGATTATAGACTGCTTATAAGGGAATATGTGTAAAGGGCTGGCTGTTTGTGTACGAAGGAAGGTTAAAAATGACGCCTCTTAGTGGAATAAGCACTTGCTTTGAGATTGAAATATTACTTATGTAAAGTTTAGAATATTTATATTTATTTAATACTTAGCTATTTGGTTAAATATATGTTTCGAATGAGTAATTCATTACTTCCTAGAATGCTGTTATCCTTACCAAAGCTATTTATTCATAACCGTGCATCTAGCGCTGCTAAGGAACCTATCGTGAATCTGAACCACGCAGTGCTGATCGGACTTACGACTAGCTGAGAGAAGCTCCCAATCCAAACCCTGACCACTATTTCCACGCCAATGGCACCTATTATGACTAAGAAGAAGACATTTTGAACAATATCTATAAAGCTATTACATGTAGTTGGGTGTTGAACATATTTATGAAGTTGCCATGCTCAAGTCATGTTGTCCTCTGTTAATAGTCTCCCTAGGTGCACTCTGACACCTCAGCCTTCGACCTCGGTCAATGATTACGTTGCCATTACAGATCAACTGTATTATAGGACTATTAAATGCAACACAACAACAAATTAGTATTTTTCGTTTATTAGGCATATGTGTTTTTTTAATGTAATGTTGGAGTTGTTCTTATAATATGAAAGAATTGTAAAGGCTAATTGTAATAAAATTTCGTATTCCTATCCATGATAAAAAAATAATAGGTTAGTCTATTAAACATTGGTTTTAGAAACCACACTGGAAATGCGCAACCTTTATACCAGCATAAACATAAACAGTTGTTGTAAGTGTCAATAAATCACTGCAGTGATAGTACAATCATCCTTTAATCCTTAAAATGCCAGTGGGGCGGAGCCTAGTGTTTAAATGCCAGTAGGGTGGAGCCTAGTGTTTAATGCCAGTGGGACGGAGCCTAGAGTTTAAATGCCAGTGAGGCGGAGCCTACTGTTTAAATGCCAGTGGGGCAGAGGCCAGTGTTTGATGCCAGTGGGGTGGAGCCTAGTATTTAAATGCCAGTGGGGCAGAGGCCAGTGTTTAATGCCAGTGGGGTGGAGCCTAGTATTTAAATGCCAGTGAGGTGGAGGCCAGTGTTTAATGCCAGTGAGGTGGAGCCTAGTATTTAAATGCCAGTGAGGCGGAGGCCAGTGTTTAATGCCAGTGGGGTGGAGCCTAGTATTTAAATGCCAGTGGGGCAGAGGCCAGTGTTTAATGCCAGTGGGGTGGAGCCTAGTATTTAAATGCCAGTGAGGCAGAGGCCAGTGTTTAATGCCAGTGGGGGGGAGCCTAGTATTTAAATGCCAGTGGGGCGGAGCCTAGTATTTAAATGCCAGTGAGGCAGAGGCCAGTGTTTAATGCCAGTGGGGTGGAGCCTAGTATTTAAATGCCAGTGAGGCAGAGGCCAGTGTTTAACGCCAGTGGGGTGGAGCCTAGTATTTAAATGCCAGTGAGGCAGAGGCCAGTGTTTAATGCCAGTGGGGTGGAGCCTAGTATTTAAATGCCAGTGGGGCAGAGGCCAGTGTTTAATGCCAGTGGGGTGGAGGCCAGAGTTTAATGCCAGTGAGGTGGAGGCTAGTATTTAAATGCCAATGAGGCGGAGGCCAGTGTTTAATGCCAGTGGGGTGGAGCCTAGTATTTAAATGCCAGTGGGGCAGAGGCCAGTGTTTAATGCCAGTAGGGTGGAGCCTAGTATTTAAATGCCAGTGAGGCGGAGGCCAGTGTTTAATGCCAGTGGGGTGGAGGCCAGTGTTTAATGCCAATGAGGCGGAGGCCAGTGTTTAATGCCAGTGGGGTGGAGCCTAGTTTTTAAATGCCAGTGAGGCGGAGGCCAGTGTTTAATGCCAGTGGGGTGGAGCCTAGTATTTAAATGCCAGTGAGGCGGAGCCTAGTATATAAATGCCAGTGGGGCAGAGGCCAGTGTTTAATGCCAGTGGGGTGGAGCCTAGTATTTAAATGCCGGTGAGGTGGAGGCCAGTGTTTAATGCCAGTGGGGTGGAGCCTAGTATTTAAATGCCAGTGGGGCAGAGGCCAATGTTTAATGCCAGTGGGGTGGAGCCTAGTATTTTAATGCCAGTGAGGTGGAGCCTAGTATTTAAATGCCAGTGAGGCGGCGGCCAGTGTTTAATGCCAGTGGGGTGGAGCCTAGTATTTAAATGCCAGTGGGTCAGAGGCCAGTGTTTAATGCCAGTGGGGTGGAGCCTAGTATTTAAATGCCAGTGGAGTGGAGCCTAGTATTTAAATGCCAGTGAGGCGGAGGCCAGTGTTTAATGCCAGTGAGGTGGAGCCTAGTATTTAAATGCCAGTGAGGCGGAGGCCAGTGTTTAATGCCAGTGGGGTGGAGGCCAGTGTTTAATGCCAATGAGGCGGAGGCCAGTGTTTAATGCCAGTGGGGTGGAGCCTAGTATTTAAATGCCAGTGAGGCGGAGGCCAGTGTTTAATGCCAGTGGGGTGGAGCCTAGTATTTAAATGCCAGTGAGGCGGAGCCTAGTATTTAAATGCCAGTGAGGTGGAGGCCAGTGTTTAATGCCAGTGAGGTGGAGCCTAGTATTTAAATGCCAGTGAGGCGGAGGCCAGTGTTTAATGCCAGTGGGGTGGAGCCTAGTATTTAAATGCCAGTGGGGCAGAGGCCAGTGTTTAATGCCAGTGGGGTGGAGCCTAGTATTTAAATGCCAGTGAGGTGGAGGCCAGTGTTTAATGCCAGTGAGGTGGAGCCTAGTATTTAAATGCCAGTGAGGCGGAGGCCAGTGTTTAATGCCAGTGGGGTGGAGCCTAGTATTTAAATGCCAGTGGTACGGAGCCTAGTGTTTAAATGCCAGTCGGGTGGAGCCTACTGTTTAAATGACAGTCGGGTGGAACCTAGTGTTTAATTAAAAAATATATATTTCCATCGTTGTTGCTTATTATGTTTAAAAATTAATCGAATCAAGTTATTTTAGCTTGATAAATATCGGAGGACTTATTCGCTTATATCCCTTGTTCAAAATAAACGTGGTTTTCATCCTCTATGTAAAGGTTTACTGTAAGTGCCTTTCCCTTCATGACGTCATCCCTGTTACTGACCAAGCAATGTTACTCTCACTTGTATCCCAGCTGTGTCGATACAGAGCTTAGCGTCTGTAGTTGACAGTCAGCTCAGATGTTAGAGAAAACTAACCAGAGAAACTGACCACACTAAGTCAGTGTAAAGTGGCTATTAGAGACGTAACTTGGCCTGTGGTCAAAGTGGTTTTAACTCTCAATGTCAGTTCCAGTGCAGATCATGTAGGTTGAAGTAACACAGACCTGGACTTCAGACAAGACGATTTACAGCGGAAAGAAAACACAGACACACTGTTTAGCTCATTTTGTAGAGAACGATTTATATCATATTGAATTAATATTATTTTTATTATAAGACTACTAATTATATTATACACTTAAAAGTTTAAAAATAGAAAGTTATACTTATACGTGATAACAGTTGATTAAAACGCGTAAAACAAATATACTAATCAATACTTTAAAGCTTTTATCTCCTACTTAATCATTCCTCCTTTTCCCTTATTTTTTGTTCATTTCATAATTAAATTTCAAAAAAATCAATAAGAAATGTTGTAAAGCGTTCATAAATGTTAATAACCTGTCAAAATCAAGAAAGTATATTTCTTTAGATTTACCTAGTTTTTCAACACATAAAATGTCAGTACTAAGTAATTGATAATTTTATATAAATAATTTGTATTGCTGTATGTTGTATTTAATAATTAAAGCAAAACTTAACAGTGAAATATTAGACCTAACTAACAATGTAACTGTTGATGTTTAGTTCTTAACGAAAATTATCTCCGATTCAAACTATTATATATGGCGTATGGTCTTTTGTCAGCTACTATTTAATAATTTTGAAAAATAAAAAAGCTGTGATATATTTGGAAAAAAGGTTCAAAATTCATGTGATATTAATAAAATTATGAAGAGCTCTCCTGTCACAGAGTAAATCCAATCCATCAATCCTTTTAAAACCTGCGTCCCTAATTATATTTATGCTAGCTAATTTCTCCGTAAAAGAGCGAAGGGGCACTCTGTAACTATGTAACTTATTGTATGGATAGATTTCCCGCAATCACATTACTGAACTAATGTCGATCTATATTTATTTTTCAGTAGTTAAATCTGCTCACGCCAATTCTGAAGCTTTATTACAATGCTATTGCAGATATTAGAAATAATATAAATCGTTTACTGAGGTATAAATCACCATTGATGCCCACTTGAGTATATTGCCTTTCAAGAGGCCCTAGACTGAAGACAGCCATTTATACATGACACTACAGTTCTTTATAACAATGTCATTGACTTATATTGACATTTTACATGTTCAACGTATTCCTTTATGTTATAAATCGGGTTTATGATGTTGACTGATATCCATTTGATGTTGAAATTAAAATTTTGCATTTAGAAAATTAAGCTTAAACTACGACTAAGTTTGAAATCTTGCCAAATGAAATATTTCAATTACATAATTTTTCTTTTCACAATAGCTGTGTCATCTAAATTTTTATCAATCCATTGCGTAGGAAAACTGATTAAACTTTGGGTGTTATATACTTTTTAAAATTGACATTGAAAGTGATATTTCTGAAACTCCATCAAAAGTATCAATGGTTTTTTGTAACATTAAAAACACTTGTAAAAAAAACGCTGTAACAATTTTTATTTACACCGATTTTAGAAAAATGAAAATATTATAAAAAGTACTTGCAATAGAAAATTAATTAAAACTGTGAAATTTCAATCAAAATTTTGCAGTTTTTCATAAAAATTGAGAACCGTAGCCCCTCAAATAATAAAGTATATTTTCCCATTTAGAAATAATATAACCAATATTTGTTACTACAAGATCTTTTCCTGTCGAGTCAGAGCGGATTGTTTTCTGTAATTTACAGGTTTTGGAGACGTTGTTACGTTTGCTTCCTCTCCGAAGATCCCTGATTGGTTCTCATCACTTTTGTTCGAGGCATTTGCTTGTAGTGGGGGAGTCTACGTAAATACTTCGAGGAAAGGTATTTTCGTCCTGTTTAGCCGCCGTCTTTTGCTGTATTAAGTTCACCGCTAAGTTCCGGACTTCGGTAGAATTCCTTTGGGAAGCTTTAAGAAGTTGTGCTGTGCCGCGCAGAGTGAGTATTATTTGTACATTGATGTGTCGGGTGGCGCCTTTGAGTTAAATTGACTTTTTTCTTGACATTCCTGAGGCAGAATCATTTTAAGAAACATACATAAAGAATTTGTAGAAAACAATTTAATATGAATATTAAGAAAATAAATCATTATTATGATTTGAAACTGTGAAAAGTTTAATTTGTTTTATTCTATTAATTGAGAAAAGTTTTTTAGTATGGTTCTAAATTTTAAATAAAGTATTTGAAAAGATTTTTATTTTGTTGAAGAGTTTCATTTTATTTTATGTTACTAAAGAAGATAGGAAGAATTTTAACTGTTTTCATGTGTTTGAGAAATTAAAGATAAACAAATTTGTAACTATTCTGATATTTTTAAAGGATACGTTACAACGCAGTGCTGTAACCCAGCTATTTGGGAACAATGTGTTGTGGATATTGTAGCTCTATGCTCAGTCCTCATACGGCGTCCGCTCAACGAGTGCCATCAATATGGACACTACTAGAGATGAGTAGTAGTCAGGGTACGGATGTTCTATAGGGAAGAGTATTGAGTACTTGGTTTGTCAATTAGCTAAAAGTCGGACCAATACTACGTGGTTGGATACCTCGTAAATCTGTAGGTCCCTCCTTTTGCTTAAAGGCCATAATTATGATGATAATGATTCATTGGAATTTATTTGTTCCATTAAAGGAACCATCACATACGTATGGGCTATCTATTAGATTCATGCAATCCTTCTCACTTATCTAAAATGTGCACTAAATGTTCTTATTAATGATTGTTAATACTAATCATTTTGTTATAGAGTAACCATTTCCTTTTTTCTTATCCAGATTTACATTTTAAACAACGCTTTGATTAATCATTGAACACAACTTGTCAGAAATTATTAGATTACATGGTTGATGGGGCTTGAAAGTGAATTACCATTCAGAGATAAGAGATGACGGCTGAATAATGGTACCCTCCCCCTACTACCCCCCACCACTCCCTTGACAGCCAATAGAAAACTTAAAGCCTGAATCGGGAGAGATTTTGAGTATTGACAAATATTTTTAATAATAATAAAGAAGAGATTTTAATAAGCCTCTTTATTACACTTTATATGTATTGAATTTCTTAAACTTACAGCTACTACTTTCTAAGTTTAAATTAAAGGTTCTTTTCCGTTATTTCACTAGCATAACCATAACTTAGGTTAACGTAACATAATCATAGCAAACCTAACATAACATAACTAAACTTAACATAACCTAACCAAACCTAACATATCCAAACCTTACATAATTTTACATTATGTATCAGTTATGGTTAGGTGACACATAACCTATCTAAAGTAGTGGTAGCGAATTAACGGAAAAGGTCCAAATTAAGATATAATGAGTGATATCTTAAAATACAACCACACAAATATCCTAAAATACAACCACACAAATATCCTAAAATACAACCACACAAATATCCTAAAATACAACCACACAAATATACTAAAATACAACCACACAAATATCCTAAATTACAATCACACAAATATCCTAAAATACAATCACACAAATATCCTAAAATACCACAGTAAAGTGAAAAAATATAAAATGTCAGTCATGTTATTACGAATTAGCAAAGTTAATAAATACGATAAACTCATTCCAATAGCGGTTATATCGTGAATATGACTTTTGATCCTATTGCTGTCAATTGGGCTAAAAACTGTGAGCTTGATTTTAAAATACCTGATAAACAACATAACAAGTCATGTGTACTTAATATCTTCGGATACAATATAACTGACATGTTAAAAGAAGAACGATTTATAGTCAATTGAGGTCACCAAAGTCGCATATCACTCTTTCTTAAGATTCTACAGTCATTGATTACATTAAAGAATAAGTTGCCCATTAAAGAATCATTGACATCAATTTGATTTGACGCTTTTAGATACATGATGTTTTAACATCGATGATAGTGAATTTAAATGTACAAATAAATAAATAAACGATTTAAGCCAAAATCAATGATTAAGTCAACTAATTATGTATTTGTAAATTAGAGTATAATGTCAAATAAAGTCTTTATAGTTTTGTAATGTATACCAAGTTAAAGCTCTAAAATTCATTTTTCAACAATAAAATTATTTGTTGCATATTTGTAGAAAGAATGTACTGTGAGAAGGGACCACCTCTAAGCTTAATCCACATCCTGATTTGTAAAGGCAATGAAAGTGCAATCAGCCTATCAGCAGTTTGTTAGTGGGAGATGAGGCATATTTGGTATTTATGTTTATGAAATGAAGTCCTATTTATGAAAAGTTACAGAAAACACTTAGTCTGTCGATTTTAATACAAAATTGTTTATTTGATGACGGGGTCGTCATTCAATATAATGCCACAGAATGCTAGTACAATCTTACTATCACTTAGTAAACGATGTATCTGTAATTTTGTATTGAAATAAATGTATAGATTAATAAGGTAGTACACATACACCTCAAGGCATCTCGAACCGCAAATATTGTCAAGCTACTCGGATGGTATCCACTTCCAGCCGTCAACGCAATACCATCGTAATGACAG
Organism: Stictocephala bisonia; assembly: GCA_035578905.1. Classification (NCBI taxonomy): domain Eukaryota; kingdom Metazoa; phylum Arthropoda; class Insecta; order Hemiptera; family Membracidae; genus Stictocephala; species Stictocephala bisonia. Next base: position 530,077 of record JAQJVL010000527.1, on the reverse strand, counting down.
TCTGTGTTATAAAACTAACTATGTTATGTAAAAAAAAATCATAGTAATAAATTTACTAAAACAATTTTGACAAAAGCTATACCATAGGCTACAAATAGTTTAAGAAAATTACTGTAATAGTTTGTTACATTTTATTTTGTGTCTTATTTTATGTCGATTAAATTATAGCTGTAAGCAGCAAAAGAAAATAACTATCTTATCCTTCTTCGTAATAATTATTTACTATAACATATTACATTTTTTGAGTGGCTTTATTTTTGACTGAGTCATGCTTTTGACTTTAGATTTGTTAGATTTGTACTTTTGTATTAAACAAGCAAAGACTTAAAATAAGGTATAACTCAAGGTAGGCTTTTATTCAAAATGTTTAAAACTGTCTTATGGACCATCCACTGGGTATGCGTAAAACGCTAAAATATGTCTAAATGTTTGATATAAGGAAATTTACGTAACTAAAAAGTTAGATTATATTTTTTTCAAATAATTCACTACCTGAATTTCCATTCCCATTTTTTTCCATTTTTCCAAATTTCCATTTTTTTGTTTCCGTTAATTCACTACCGCTTAATAAAATACTAATTCTCTAACCATTGTTCACCAATCTTGTTTACGTCCACTGTAATATTTCTTATCCACTAAGAATAGCAATCGATAGCACTTGGCCTTATATTATAGCTTTCCAAGAAATTCCACACCTAGAGCGCATTCGGCGGTAAGTCAATAATTGGGTTTACCAATTTGTGATCAACTTTAGTAGCCACCTAACCTAACATAACCTGACGTAACCTAACCTAACCTAACATGACCTAACCTAACCTAACCTAACCTGACCTAACTAACCTAACCTAACCTGACCTAAACTTACCCAAAAGTAATTACAATAAAAAAGTAGCTGTAGTGAATTAACGGTAAAGATCCACTAAGGTTAATTACATCTATTTCAATAGTTCTTAAAATTTATAAATATATTTCAGACTTTTGCCCAACCCTGTATAATAAACTTAACTGCCTGAAACAGTCTAATTGAACTGTGATCATAAAATAAGAAAATTTAGCAATAAACTCTTCTTAAAATCTGACTTTAATCTTGTATTGGTTGGGGGGTGGGGCCGAGTGGAGGTGCCATTATTCAGCCAATTCTCAGACATCCCTTCTCTCTGAATTTTAATTTAATTCATTTTCAAGCTCCGTCAACCATGTCATTCAATAAATTTTCACGGGCGGTTTTCTCGATAATAACTCTAGTTATTATTAACCAATATAAATGAGTCTAGTTACCTTAATATAAACTTTATTTAACGAAAATACATTTCATTAATGTTGCAATATGGTATCAAAAAGTCGTTATGTTATATGAAATAATTACTATTTCACTGACATTAAAAAGAAAATATATTACCTTGCCCAATGTTTAGTATAAGCATAGATTGTAGTAAATAGAAAGCTATTATTTTAGAGATATAATCAAAATAAATTATTTGAAATTATAATATGATACTAGAATATATATTCTCTTTTACGATTATAAATATTACCACTTACGTACATTTATGTACGTGAGTGTATTATATAATACATAAATATACATTAAACATATAGAGAGGTCTAATTTAGCTAATTTTCTTACTATTTGTCACTGTCCAAAAAATATATGGCCTATTTTTTATTTTATTTATACAAATTTATATGCAGGTCCATCCAAGATTAAGTAAAAATATATCTGAGAATAGCTAGAACGCTTTTATTGTAACAGATTTTAAATAATTTAAAAATATAAAAATTGTGACAGCATTATTTATCAGCTTCTAAATAAAATATAATAGAATGTTGATTATTGGTTATTTATCATTATTTTTACAGTACCTACCTTTTATAAAAATACTTATTTTTTTCATAAACAAGTTTTAATATTTCAGTCTGAAACTATTTCCCTTCTTACCCTATCTAACTAACAAAATGTAGGAGCCACAATGTCATATGTTTACATTCATAAAAACTTTTCGTAATTCAAACATGTGGACTTTTTGACTGAAACAGCACGAACGTTACATACTAAGGTAAGAAAAGCGAGAAATCGTTAATTGGGGTGGGAGGTGGAGAGAACCTTTTAACTAATAAAGTCTACAAGTCAGCTGATAACTGACTGAGTGATTAACTCTTTGTCCAAACTATTCAGAGTTCTGATAGTTAGTTTCCAGTGTTAGTTAATTGTGCAATATCATGTTTACTTAAATTATATTCCATCGGTTCGTTTGATGGAAAGTACTTGATTTTCCCATTTCTTAAAGGAAAATTACTAAACCACTCCAGTTATAATTAAAAAAATGATTTTACACGAAAAACTAAATCATTTGACAAAACTTAAGTTTCTTATCACGAACTTATATACGTTCAATAGCAAAGTTAGTTTCCTTATAAAATAAATTATGTTAAAAATTTTCTTTGTCTTAGGAGAATTACGTAAGTAATACCGCTGCGTTTTTAATAAAATATTTACCGTAACTTAAGTTGAAAACATATCCATATTACGCTAGCCTACTTTTAAATATCATGTATTGATGTATTACATAATTTATCCTATAATAGCTATACAATGACGTCCGTGTACTTGATACATGTCACGTAATTATCGTGCTAGTGGATACAATGAACATGGAATGTAAATTGGCAGCCTGCTATCCTAACATCCAGACAAGATTAACAATACGACAGAACTTGCATGATTAATTAAGGTATCAATAGATTAATATAAATGAAGAAGAATATTCTTGTAATCAATTACATTACTGTGATAAAATTTGAAAGCAATGTATTGAATTTGAAAATACAATAAATAAATGAATAAGATATAAAATTGTAACAAAATAAAATATAAAGTTTAATCTATTTTAAAACTAGATTAAACTTTCTAAAAGTATTAACAATTTTAATTATTATCAAGGTAGGGTGTTTTTAATACTTAAATGTACTGGCCCACAGTATTCCGAATGATAGTCCACAAGAATTATGAAATCTACTATGGTGATGTACGAATTTTGAGTTGCTTTACTTCTTATAGCAATTAAAATTTTGATTTATATATAATAATGTTTGTTAAATTATGTTATTTGCTAATAAACAATAAATAATGACCCTGAATGATTGGATTAAGGCCGAACTCGTTTTAAGAACTATTTAATGAACTATTAAACTAAATATATCAATGACGATTTTAGAAATATCCTTACTTTTTTTCATTGTATTCGAAAAACAATTTTTGATACGACTATTACATTTATTAGTTTCTAGTTACTTCAATGGAAAAACATATAGTTTACCAATAAGTTCATTCAAATAAGAACTATCTAAATAAGTAATCTTGGTTATCAAATTAAAGTATAAGTTAAATAGAATATAAAAAAAGTATAGTAAATATATTTTCACAAGAAGAGTAAAATAAAAACAGTTGTTTTATATAATGCATTTTACGTATTGACTCTTGTCATTATTCATTTAATCTACTTTATCCTACTGCAGTTGGCTACGAAGACTAGCTTCTTTTAAAATTAAAAATATCACTATTGATACAGTGAGTATTTTTAAAATAATTATACAATGAAAATGGTTTGGTATTTCTAATATGAGGTTAGGACTGTTTATAGTCTACTATCACCAGTAAAAAATTGGTATTTCCATTATGAGGTTACGCTGTGTATAGTCTACCATCACCAGTACAAAATTGGTAATTCTGATATGAGGTTAGGATTATGTATAGTCTACCACCACCAGTATAAAATTGGTAATTCCGATTTGAGGTTAGGACTATGTATAGTCTACCACCACCAGTATAAAATTGGTATTTCCGATATGAGGTTAGGACTGTTTATAGTCTACTATCACCAGTATAAAATTGGTATTTCCATTATGAGGTTACGCTGTGTATAGTTTACTATCACCAGTATAACATTGGTATTTCAGACATGAGGTTAGGACTATGTATAGTCTACCACCACCAGTATAAAATTGGTATTTGCAATATGAGGTTAGGACTATGTATAGTCTACCACCATCAGTATAAAATTGGTATTTCCGATATGAGGTTAGGACTGTTTATAGTCTACTATCACTAGTATAAAATTGGTATTTCCATTATGAGGATAGGCTGTGTATAGTTTACTATCACCAGTATAAAACTGGTAATTCGTATATGAGGTTGTGACTATGTATAGTCTACCACCACCAGTATAAAATTGGTATTTCCGATATGAGATTAGGACTATGTATAGTCTACCATCGCCAGTATAAAATTGGTAATTCTGATATGAGGTTATGACTATGTATAGTCTACCACCACCAGTATAAAATTGGTATTTTCGATATGAGGTTAGGACTATGTATAGTCTACCATCACCAGTATAAAATTGGTATTTCCGATATGAGGTTAGGACTGTGTATAGTCTACCATCACCAGTATAACATTGGTATTTCCATTATGAGGTTAGGCTGTGTATAATCTACCATCACCAGTATAAAATTGGTAGTTCTGATATGAGGTTATGACTATGTATAGTCTACCATCACCAGTATAAATCGGTATTTCCTATATGAGGTTAGGACTATGTATAGTGTACTATCACCAGTATAAAATACTGAACAATATAAATTGTAATATAATATGAACCCGATTAACTAACAGTATACAAAAAACAATATATACAGACTACGTAAAAAATAAATGTATAAAAATATTATAATTTGTAATGTCAAAGTAAATGTAAAAGATACATTACAATTACGTTGTACCCTTATTTACAACGAATCTTATAATGCTCATTGATCTATAAATATATGACATATATTCTTACTGCAAGCGTGTATCTAGAGTTTTAGACTTGTAGGTTATTCTGGTGTATACCAGTTCCAAACTTCGTCGATTGAAATATAAGAAATAGGTAATTAATGTTTCACTATTATCTACGCTATATTTTGTTTGTTATTTGTCTCTTTAAACAACCAAATTCATGTGCATTCTTACTAATTAGCCTAGTGCAATTTAGTTTTAGTTAATCAAATTTATTGCTTTAGTGTATTTTAAATGTATTTTTATAAAAAAGCATTGCCGTTTGTCAATAAATGAAATTAAATTTAATAAATACTTAAGATGAATTGAAATAGATTAATAACGAATTGAGGATATTTTAAAATGTATATTATTAGTGAAAACTATAAGATATAACAGGAAATATATTTATATTTAAAAGCATATCACATTGAGAATGAAAAATTAACACGTAAGGAGACATAAATATAAAATGTATACTAAATATGTGTTTACATGTGCAAATGAGCTACATGACTGGTTAAATATGATTAGTGATAACATAATGGATCCTTCTCTGTCCTTCATACTAACAGAGGAACAATATTTGGAACTTCTAACTTTGACAATGTAAAATTATAATAATCGATGTTCAGGCTCACTCTCAAAGTCAGCATGTGATAGTTATAAATTGTTTTCTCTCCTTGACCAACAGGGTGGGGGAAGGGGTGTTCTAGTTTCACCAATGCAAAACACGTGCTCGGTACAAAGAGGGAAGAAATGCCACGTAGAACTTTCCACCTACCTCATACTGGAGTGGGGGAGTGGGGGGAAGGGCGCTGTTATAAGAAGAACACACTTTGAATTAGGAGACACTAGAACCTCTGAAGGAGCAGAAGTTTGACAATTCTTTCATACCTTCCCCTTCAATCTGTATTCATTGTGTGAATCTAAAACAACGCATCAGACATCTATGAACACTGACGTGCCAGCCTGATACTTAATTAATATAATTGTTTTAAGTTATTACAACCAAGACCGTTATTATTGTTAGATCGTTATAGTTATCAGTGCTGTTGTGACTGATTCTATGTAGTATTATTTAAAGTCAATGTAAACTAATATTAATTTGTCTTCTGCCATGTGAATTTTTGTTCTTTAGTTGTAGTAATGGCCATCATATGTAATATTATATGTAACTGACTGTAATGCCATTGTTAACCTAGTACAGTTTGCTTCTATATAGTCTATCATCATTGTTATTGTATTAGTTAGTTGTATATTGTCATAATTTCTCGTTCTTATCTGTAGTTACTGCCATTAAATGTAAATGGATTGTATATATGATACATTTGCTTTCCCGTTGAAATAAATAAATAAATATTCAGGTGTAAAATGTTGGACATATTATTATAAGTATCAAAAAGCTATTGATAAATTTAATTTCTTAAATATATTACCAACTCCATCTATTCGTGTAAACGGTCCAATGTAATGGAGGGATACATACTTCTTTTGTTCTTTATCGGATTTTTCTTTTTTAAGTGTTGTTCGTTTATCATCTCGAGTTTAATATTTTATTTTATTTTTTTATTCTACTTCCAATTTCATCACTGATTGATGCCTCGTAGCCATTTGGAATAGCTATTGATTTTATTACATTTATTTCCTGTTTTCTATCTGAAAGACTTAATGGTACTGAATACGCTCTATATAACATACTTCTGAAGCTAGCTGTTTTGTGAGACGGGGGATGGACAGAACTGTTATTTATTGTGCAATTGGTTTGAGTAGGTTTCCTGAAAATTATATATGAAAGTTTGTTATGATCAAGAATTATTTTTAGATCCAAAAAAATAATTTCTTTCATAGATTCAAGTTCAATGGAAAAACTAAGCTTCTGGTGGTGATAATTAAATATTTTTAACATATTATCTAAGTAATTATATGATGTATTTGTATTTTACTTGTTACTGAGTTATGAAGGAAGACTTTCATTCCAAAAAGCCATTAAATCAAATCGTCAACTTATAGTTGAAGAATGTTATATTAAAACAAAATAATTATTCGATAAAGAACAAAAGAAGTATGCATTCCTCAATTCCAATAGACCGTTTACACAGAGTTGGTAATAGATTTAGGAAATTAAATTTATCAGTAGCTGTTAAGATTTGTAATACTATGTCCAACATTTTACACACTAATATTGAAAGTAAAGATAAATTCAATAATTCAGGAATATATAGGATTAACTGTAATGATTATAATATGTTTTACATAGGTCAGACTGTAAATTTTAGCAAAAGATATAAAAACCATGTCTCTACTTTTAAAAATAAGAAACTTGAAAGATCTAATGTAGCTATACACCTTCTGAATTGTACCCACAGTTTGAATAAAGTAGATGGAAATGTAGATATTCTTAAAGTTTGTAAGAAGGGTCATAATATGATTGCTTGAGAAGAGTTATTTATTTTTAAAGAAACATGTAAGGATCGTGATAAATTAATGAATGAACAGGTTAATTTTGATTCCGAAATGGGTTTTAGTAATGTATTTTCAGCGACTAAAAGAGAAGACGTAACAGCCAATAGGGATTAACCAATAATATCACAGCAGCCGCCATTTTGCCGATTCCAGCCAATGGGGTCACGTGATCATAGGCCTATAAATTGAGTTGTTTAACACCATTTTCCATTCTTTTGTGAATCCCTCTTGTCTGAGGAAGGTGAGCGTGGTTCACGGAAATCGATAACTATAATATTTGTCCATTTTGTACTTGTATTGTAATATATTTGTGCATATTGTGCTTATATTGTAATAAATTTGTGTTGTGTAACATTTACTTCTACTGTGTATTTTAAAATTAACCATTCAAATACTTGCCTCTAATTGAGTGAGTTTTTTGTTAGTTAATGAGGAATAAATTTAACGAATTAAATAATGGAAGTGTTCTCGTAAAGCCATTTCTTCTTACACACGAATTGCTTCCATCTCAGTTTGTTAGTGTCGGCCAAATAAGCAGGGTTTAACTCTATTTCTCAGACCACTGGATTTGAGGCAAGATACACCTTGATGTTACAATACCAGATGTCATTTATTTTATCTCATCCCTACTCAAGAATATCAATGTTTTTATTATTATAAAGTTTTTATATGGAAACAATATTGTTAGTTCAAAACTAATCATTATAAGTAGTATATCAAATTTCTGATAATATTGAGATGTATTTACATATATGTTTCTGCTGGCGTGTTTGTATTGCCAAAATTTCTTAAAAATAAATATTATCAAGTTTAATAATATTTATATTAACTTATATTAAAATACAAACTGAATCAAACGATACTAGTTTAGAAACAGTATTATTGTCAACTCTTTATAATAATTTTCTTTGTATAGAATTAGAGAAAAACTTTCTGACCTTATTTATTTCCTGCACTTAATCCTGAAAGAAAAATTAATTTTCAATAGGTTAACATTTTTAAAAATATAACATAATATACTGGTATCTTTGAAGCACCTTCTTTTTAGGTATATTAATTTTATTAAATTAAATACTTGTTTTTACCGACATGTATAAGGAGAGGTCGCTTTCTAATGGCAGCTGTGAACGCCAGAGAGAGACATTTATATATTACAAATTACTAATAATGTACATCTTTATACAACTGCAGAAACAATTACTACGTATATGTTACTTACAGTATTTACTACGTATACGTTACTTATTTACTACGTATACGTTACTTATTTTCTACGTATACGTTAGTTATTTACTACATATACGTTAGTTATTTACTACGTATACGTTACTTATTTACTACATATACGTTACTTATTTACTACGTATACGTTACTTATTTACTACGTATACGTTAGTAATTAACTACGTATACGTTACTTATTTACTACATATACGTTACTTATTTACTACGTATACGTTACTTATTTACTACGTATACATTAGTTATTTACTACGTATACGTTACTTATTTACTACATATACGTTACTTATTTACTACGTATACGTTACTTATTTACTACGTATACGTTACTTATTTACTACGTTTACGTTACTTAGTTACTACGTATATGTTACTTATTTACTACGTATATGTTGGACTACTTATACGTACGAATATTTACTACATAATACATTTACTACATGATACAAATGATAATCTGCTGGCCTTGCCATCGTATGGCAAGCTTTTCGGAGGCAGCACCGCTCTGAATTCATACCTCCTGACTTCAATGATAGATGATACTACCATTGAAGAAGTCGATCACGTTAAATTCCTCGGAATGCTCGTTGATGATTAGCTGACGTGAAATGATCATGTCGACAGTGTCTGTAAAAAAGTCTCATCAGGAATCTACCAGCGCAGAAGACTTTCAAAGCACTGTCCTAAGGAGTTATTGTTTATGACTTATTACGGTCTGATTCAATGTCACTTGCAATATGGTATTACTCTGTGGGGGGGGGGGGGTTGCTCACAGAAAAATCTCAAACGTATCTTCGTCCTTCAGAAAAAAGCCATACGAATAGTAGCAAAACTCAGATTTAGAGAGTCGTGGCGAGATGCCTTCCGGGAACTTGGTCTGCTGACACTGGCTGAGCTGTACATTCTGGAAACTGCACTCTTTTGCAAGTTCCCCACCCGCCCTCCCATACACGTACAGTGGTATTGACCCAACTGCCCACCCATACACGTACAGTGGTATTGACACACCCACCCTCCCATACACGTACAGTCGTATTCCACCATCCATATAACTACTGGACAAACCAACTCCACTCAAATTTAGCGCACTATTGGATGCGACCACTGTATCTTCTTCATGGTGGTTTACGTCAAAAACATAGTAATGAAAGAAAACGTTCAAATAGTGAATATCATTATAGCACTATTTCTTTGATAATATTGATGTTAATGATTTTGTCAAATCTATAGCCTTCAAAAACCATATTAGGGGATCTCTTAGAGGTATAAATCTTAAGTTTTTTTTATTTCAAATCATATTCTTGGCTTCGAACTTGTTCAAAAGTGCTCAAAGCCCCTTAAAAGCTATTTTCCCAGTCTAATAAATAATTCCATTTAACTGTTGTGTTTACCATGGGATCTTATTAGATTTCTTAAAATTAATAATTAATTCAAAACATTTTTGAAAAATTCAACACTACTTAAACGTAAATAATTATTTTGTTTTTACAAAACTTTCTTCAACTATAAATTAACAATTTCATTTAATGGCTTTGTGGAATGAAAGCCTTCCTTCTTAACTCAGTAACAATTAAAATAAAAATACATCTATTTTTACTACGTATTTATAGTATCAGATAAATAATGAGTGTTTATCTAATACTAACTGGTCAGATACACTGGTCGCTGAACACTGATAAATATCAATAATAAGATCACCAAATATTTCAATGACAAAAAAAAAGCACTTGTGAAATTCTGTACAAGTCCTTGGTGCATTGGTACAAGTGGAAAACAGTGCAGAACTGAATTTATTAACCTTTGTAGCTCGTCAAGTTATGACTGATTTGAAATTTTTTCTTTAGAGTGCTTCACGGCCGCGCTGAGTCAGTTGAGGGTCTGAGGTCCAGAATATTCCTTCAACACAACAGATCCATTTATTTAACCATACTTTGGAGTGTGTGATCCAGTGGCCAGATGTACTAGCAGTGCAAACGTGTACAACCTAGATTGTTTACAACAAAAATTACCAGTTTAAGGATGCTGAAAGCAACATCTGATGATTAACGGTGTGACTAAACACAGCAAGCCAGTAAGCCCCATTTCTCAAGTGTTTCATGTTTCTGCATGAAGGCTGTTTTGAACACTTGAGAGTTCAACTGCTTGTTGTCATGGTCAGTGTGTTATAATATTAAAAAACAAATTAAAAATTCCATCATAACATTTTTTTAGAGTTTATTTATGAGCTTGAAATAAAAACTGACAACTACTGTTAAGTCGAGCGATGGAATATAATTAAACTTATGTATATATTTATCAGTTTCCCGGCTCTGGAGATAATACCCTTGTTTGTTTTTATGTTATTCACTACTATGTTATGTCTCATTCTTGGATCTAACGTAAACGCTTATAAATGTCGGTGAAAAGTACTAAAGTACACAATAATTCTTAACAGTAACAGTGTGCTGATTTCTTAATATAATAAATATTGTTCACTTTATTTCTATAGCAAAACAAAAATCTTGTTCAACTTCCTTTACTAAAATTAAAATATTTTAATAATCAATACGTAGATTTGTACGCAACACAAAATAATATGGACTAACAATCACTAGCTCAGGTACAGACAACTATGTGTAAACTCACCTGGCAGTGGTGATCTGTTACACCTGGACACGTAGGTAGCTGTTGAACATTTGTCACTGTCATAGTGCTTTCAGTGTCCTTCACTGGCTGAGTTACAGACTACTATGTGTAAACACACCTGGCAGTGGTGATCTGTTACACCTGGACACGTAGGTACCTGTTGAACATTTGTCACCGTCATAGTGCTTTCAGTGTCCTTTACTGGTTGAGTTACAGTATACTATATGTAAACACACCTTGAGGTGGTGATTTGTTACACCTGGACACATAGGAAGCTGTTGAACATTTGTCACTGTCATAGTGCTTTCAGTGTCCTTCACTGGCTGAGTTACAGTCTACTATGTGTAAACACACCTGGCGGTGGTGATCTGTTACACCTGGACACATAGGAAGCTGTTGAACATTTGTCACTGTCATAGTGCTTTCAGTGTCCTTCACTGGCTGAGTTACAGACTACTATGTGTAAACACACCTGGCAGTGGTGATCTGTTACACCTGGAAACGTGGGTAGCTGTTGAACATTTGTCACCGTCATAGTGCTTTCAGTGTCCTTTACTGGCTGAGTTACAGTCTACTATGTGTAAACACACCTTGAGGTGGTGATTTGTTACACCTGGACACATAGGAAGCTGTTGAACATTTGTCACTGTCATAGTGCTTTCAGTGTCCTTCACTGGCTGAGTTACAGTCTACTATGTGTAAACACACCTGGCAGTGGTGATCTGTTACACCTGGACACGTTGGTTAGCTGTTGAAAAATTTTCACTGTCATAGTGCTTTCAGTGTCCTTCGCTGGCTGAGTTACAGACTACTATGTGTAAACACACCTGGCAGTGGTGATCTGTTACACCTGGACACGTGGGTGGCTGTTGAACATTTGTCACTGTCATAGTGCTTTCAGTGTACTTTAGGTGGCTGAGTTACAGACTACTATGTGTAAACTCATCTTGTGGCGGTGATCTGTTACACCTGGACACATAGGAAGCTGTTGAACATTTGTCACTGTCATAGTGCTTTCAGGATACTGTACTATCTCTGTTACAGACTGCTATGTGTAAACTCACCTTGAGGTGGTGATAAGTTACACCTGGACACATAGGTAGCTGTTGAACATTTGTCACTGCCATAGTGCTTTCAGGATACTGTACTAGCTCATTTGCAGACTGCTATGTGTAAACTCAACTTGAGGTGGTGATATGTTACACCTGGACACATAGGTAGCTGTTGAACATTTGTCACTGCCATAGTGCTTTCAGTGTCCTTCGCTGGCTGAGTTACAGACTACTATGTGTAAACACACCTGGCAGTGGTGATCTGTTACACCTGGACACGTGGGTGGCTGTTGAACATTTGTCACTGTCATAGTGCTTTCAGTGTACTTTAGGTGGCTGAGTTACAGACTACTATGTGTAAACTCATCTTGTGGCGGTGATCTGTTACACCTGGACACATAGGAAGCTGTTGAACATTTGTCACTGTCATAGTGCTTTCAGGATACTGTACTATCTCTGTTACAGACTGCTATGTGTAAACTCACCTTGAGGTGGTGATAAGTTACACCTGGACACATAGGTAGCTGTTGAACATTTGTCACTGCCATAGTGCTTTCAGGATACTGTACTAGCTCATTTGCAGACTGCTATGTGTAAACTCACCTTGAGGTGGTGATATGTTACACCTGGACACATAGGTAGCTGTTGAACATTTGTCACTGCCATAGTGCTTTCAGTGTCCTTTACTGGCTGAGTTACAGACTACTATGTGTAAATACACCTGGCGGCGGTGATCTGTAATATCTGGACACATAGGTAGCTGTTGAATATTTGTCACTGTCATAGTGCTTTCAGGATACTTTACTAGCTCAGTTACAGACTACTATGTGTAAACTCACCTTGAGGTGGTGATATGTTACACCTAGACACATAGGTAGCTGTTGAACATTTGTCACTGTCATAGTGCTTTCAGTGTCCTTTACTGGCTGAGTTACAGACTACTATGTGTAAACACACCTGGCAGTGGTGATCTGTTACACCTGGACACATAGGTAGCTGTTGAACATTTGTCACTGTCATAGTGCTTTCAGTGTCCTTTACTGGCTGAGTTACAGACTACTATGTGTGAACACACCTGGAAGCGGTGATCTGTTATACCTGGACACGTAGGTAGCTGTTGAACATTTGTCACTGTCATAGTGCTTTCAGTGTCCTTTAGCTGGCTGAGTTACAGACTACCATTGTGTAAACACATAGTAAAAATGTGGTGATCTGTTACACCTGGAATGTGGGTAGCTGTTGAACATTTGTCACTGTCATAATGCATTCAGTGTCTATTACTAGCTCAGTTACAGACTACAGATGTGTAAAAAAACCTAGAAACGGTGATCTGTTATATCTAGACACTTAGGAACCTGTTGAACATTTGTCAGTGTAATAGTTCTTTCAATGTCCTTTCAATGCTTACACCTGGACACGTCGGTTAGCTGTTTAAAAATCACTGTCATAGTGCTTTCAGTGTCGTTTACTGGCTGAGTTACAGACTATGTGTAAACACACCTGGAGACGGTGATCTGTTACATCTAGACACTTAGGTACTTGTTGAACATTTGTCACTGTAATAGTTCTTTCAATGACCTTTACTGGCTGATTGTACAGATATTGATTTAACCATGTGCAATGAGGTGAAGTTTTTGGGAATTTCATTAGATAGACATCTTAAGTTTGATCCCCATATTGAAAATGTATGCAAACAAATCTGTTCAGGTATTTATGTAATACGAAGTTTATCCACAGTGGTTGAATTAAATATTTTGCTCACTGCTTATTATGGGCTTGTTCATCGTCATTTAAGTTATGGTGTGGCACTTTGGGGACGTGAAAACTCCAATACGGGAGTTATTTTTCGACACAAAAAAAAGAGCTATTCGTAAAATATTCAAAAAACCTCCAAGGTATTCCTGTAAACAGATTTTTAAAACATTTAAAATTCTAACATTTCCTTCACTATACATGTTTAACTGTATTGTTTTTGTTAAAAGGCATATAGACCAATTTGAATGTTCAAACATACATAGTTACACTTTCAGAAATAGACATAAACTTTCGATTCCTCAGCATCGTTCAATATTTTTCCAAAAACATTTAAATTATTCAGGGATAAAGATTTTCAATTCATTACCATTGACCCAGAGAAGGATTTTTCGTTTGGACTCTTTTGAAAGTAAATTAAAAGAATATTTGATTGAAAAATGTTTTTATAGTGTTCAGGAATATTTTGCAGAGAGGGAGGCTTGATTTCAATTTATATTGTAAGAAGTTTGTATATTATTTTAATACTGTATTTTATTTTTAGTTATATTTGACATGTTTCATGCAATTGTATAAAATTGTCAACGAAATAAAGAGTTTGACTTTGAGTTACAAACTACCATTTTGAAAACACACCTGGAGGCGGTAATATGTTACACCTGGACACCGAGGTAGCTGTTGAACACTTGTCACTGTCATAGTGCTTTCAGTGTACTTTAGCTGGTGCACATACAAATTACCTTTGTGCAAACACGCCCTAAGGCGGTAATCTTTTACACTTGGGCAGGCACGTAGGTGATCAACATGTGATGCTGTCATATTCCTTTTAGTGTTTTTTAGCTGGCTCAAATACAGACTATCATTGTGTAAACATGCCCCAAGGCGGTGATCTATTTCACCTAGACACGTGGGTAGTTTTGAAAAATTTTTCATTGTCATAGTCCTTTTAGTGTCCTTTAGCTGCATCAAATACAGACTACATTGTTTAAACACGCCCCAAGGTGGTGATCTGCTACACCTGGAATGTTGGTAAATGATGAACATTGTCATAGTCCTTTCAGTGTCCTTTGGCTGGCTCAAATACAGACTACATTTGGTAAATACGCCAGAAGGTGGTGATCTGTTTTACCTGTAATGTAGCTAGATGATGAGCATTTGTCATTGTCATAGTCCTTTCAGTGTCCTTTAGCTGGCTCAAATACAGACTACATTTAGTAAACACGCCCCAAGGCAGTAATCTGTTACACCTGGAATGTGGGTAGTTGTTGAACGTTTGACACTGTCATAGCCCTTTCAGGGTACTTTATTCAGCTCAAATACAAACTACCTTTGTGTAAACATGCCTTGAGGCGGTGATATGTTACACCTGGACAAGTACGTAGTTGATATACATCTGTCACTGTCATTGTTCTTTAAGGGTACTTTTGCTAGTTTACATTCAAACTACCTTTGTGTAAATATGCCTTGAGGCGGTGATATGTTACACCTGGACACGTACGTAGTTGTTGAACCATTGTCTCTGTCATAGTCCTTATAGAGTACTTAAGCTGGCCCACAAACAAAGGGATCTGTTATACCTGGACACGTATGTAGTTGATTTACATTTTTCACTGTCATTATACTTTCAGTGTTCTTTAGCTGGCTCACATACAAACTACCTTTGTGTAAACATGCCTTGAGGCGGTGATATGTTACACCTGGACAAGTACGTAGTTGATATACATCTGTCACTGTCATTGTTCTTTAAGGGTACTTTTGCTAGTTTACATTCAAACTACCATTGTGTAAATATGCCTTGAGGCGGTGATCTGTTACACCTAGACACGTACGTAGTTTATGTACATTTGTCACTGTCATAGTTATTTTGGTGTCTTCTGACCTGATTCCATACATACTACCATTCTGTAAACTAGCCAGGAGGCAGTAATCATTACGGTTTATGTTCAACAACTATGATCAACAGATAATAGTTGTTGAACATCGTCACTATGACAGCCCTTTTTTTGTCATTGAGCTGACATTGGTAAATACTATCATTCTGTAAACAATTTTGAAAGGACAATAAAGTATAAGTACATCTGGCTTTGCAAGGGTGCATTTTCTCCCCAGTTATTTACAAAAAAAATAAAGAAATAAATAAAAAAATAAAAATAATTATAAGAATTTTAATTAAAATTAAAATGTCAAATGAACAAGAGATTATACAGTATTCATTTAAAGGTGTATAATATATATATATATATATATATATATATATATATATATATATATATATATATATATATATATAAAATTCAAAAGTGTAAACCATTAAATTACTTTTTTTCATATTTGTACAAAATCCAATATTATATCTACTATCATTGTAATCAATGCTTATGTTATTAATAAGTACCGTTTTAAAATGGTTTCAGAAGTCGAATTATACTTTAAAAAAACTATGTTGAGTTGGATATAAGTTGAAGATTAATATGAACACCATATAAATTACATACCGGTATGTAATAACTACTATCATATCACATCGATCAATGACGACAGTGTTTGCTCCGATGATCCATTGTTGTTTTCGTGGTTTGGCCAATATACTCTTTTTATCTAACAATAGGATAGCTAAGGAATAAGATAGAACACCCTTAGCGGCTTCGTGAAGGGAACTATAATTGATTACCTCAAGACGTGATGAAATCTATAATCATTAGACCTAATCGTTTAACAATTGAATTAATGTATCAAATAAATTACATAGCTATATTATTTTTGTTCATTATGTGAGCACATAAACGGTCCAGTACATAAGAGTTGGGACCTTCTCTGTTAATTAACTACCACTACGTTTTCCGTTAATTCATTACTACTACTTTTTTATCACGATTACGGTTAGGTTAGGTTAGGTAACAACTATAGTTGATCACAAACTGGTAAATGCAATATTGACTTACCGCCGAATGCGCTCTCCGTGTGTAAGTTCTTGGAAAGCGATAAGGTAAGCCAGCGGTATCGAATTCCTAGCGGATAAGGACTATTATAGTCGACGTAAAAATTATTGGGGAATAGTTTTTAGAACAGTGATATATTTATCAAGCAGTAGTGAATTAACAGAAACAAAAAAAATATATAGTGGTAGTGAATTAACGGAAAATATCCAAGATTTGTTTACAGTTTAATCTTAAATACTTTATATATGATCCTATACTAACTAGCAAGGTTATTTTTGGATTTAAAATTGTGAGGTGTGAATATAAATATTCAACTGATAAAAAATACTTATTTTTTTCAGTGTAAAGTGAGAAATTTTAGGATGTATATTCATTTATGCGTTAGACGAACGTTTTAAACAAGAATTATATTTTATGATTGTTTTGGACACACCATAATATACAAATTTATACAAATGATCTTTTGTGAGTAATTATAAATACATTTTTTATGTTATTAGTGAACATGATTTATATGCTATATAAATAATATATTAAATTATAGACTTCCTAATACAATAAGAAAATTATATTGTAAACTACATTATAATAAATGGATTTCATAATAATTTTTTAATTTTGGATGCAGCGTTTGGTTAGCCAAAGAAAAACTAATACATATTAAAGAACATCACTTTAAAATCTTTGTAGATTAGAAGTAATTTACTATAAAAAAGAGGAAAGGTTAACATCGTGACTCCAATTCTCAGACATCTCAGTTCTTTAAGTGGCAATACAATTTCAGACTCCATCAGTCGGATCATCTAATGTAGTTCTCCCCCTCAGGTCCCACTGATGGATCACTACACCAAAGATTACGTATATCTCGGTAAAGATGAAAATGATAACAATTTTCTTTTTGTTTTATCCCCCCTTTCCTCAATAATCAATGTTCAGTACCCACTATATGGCTATCTAGTGTTAACTTACTGAAATTAATTATAATTTTTAAACCATGGAAACCACTTAATACTACGCTCGCTCTTAAGGACATTGGCAACTACTATTATTTTGTTTTTGAAAGTTCGGCCTTCTTTTTAAACACACATTCCAATAGCTGTGCCAAATTCCAATAGACTATATTGATCTGTGCGGAAAACTAGACAAAATAAGTGGGAGACCCAGTACAGTAAAAGATGAACTTTACTGATAAGAAAGTTCCAGTACAGGCCAGTATTTGAACCTGCGCTATCTCTGCCTAAAAGTCTTAACTGCTTAGACTGCTCGGCCACTAGCTCTCCCTAAGTGATGACGTATCATTGTCGTTGCTTACTTCCAGTCATACTTTAAACTAAAGAGGTATAAGAATATATTGAACTACTGTGCTGAATTGGTTGGCCTCTCTATTGATGGTTATTTTTAGTTTCATTTAATGGTGAGGCATGGTGTTTTTCTATCCAATGCCTTCCCTGTATCATCGGGTGTTCCACATGGTTCTCATCTGGCACCTTTACTGTTATGCTCTAAAAATCTCTTATACGACCTATTTTGGGGTCTTCTGTAGTCTGCCAACCTTACCAGTCTGGACACAGTATCTCTTCTACATGAGAGACTTCGGACACGTGTCATCAGTCTAAAGGAGTTTACTATTCAGAGGGTGGCGAGTTAGTTCGGTCTGGAGCCACTGTTAAGAAAGAGACTGATGTTCGACAAGATCATCATCCATAACAAAATGTGTTACAGACTGTCTTAGTTGTTGTAAGTGATAGATGTACGAACACCTCATGATACCTGCCCAGTGAATCTCTTTTGTAAGCTGGGAGACCACATTTGCTTTCTGTGCACAGCCGGAATTGCGTCTCACATTTGAGGGCGAGAAACCTCGGAAACCACAGTGACGCAGAGTTGCGTTTTTGGTATACAATCAGCCACCTTCATGAAGAATATTCGGAATGTTTTTGATCGTTATCTGAAAGAAGACTATTAATTTTTATATTTTAACTTATGGGAAAATGTGTAAAAACTATGGTCAGCGTGTGAAAATAAGACAAGCAAATAAAAGATTTCAGCTTTTTCAGACGAAAATAAGAAATTATATTGAGAAACCCCAAGCAAACCCATAAGCTATACATACACAACATATCACTCATATTAATACCAAACTACAGCTATATTGCTGGTTCTAGGGAAATAGAAAAATAATTTAGATTTCGTCTTAAAGTCTTTATTATTTTTAAGAACAGTTAAACCTACAGGATCCGAGGAAGTTCAGAGGCATTCAATTAACTATCTTTCATAAACAGAACATCGGTGACGGACAGTCTATAACATTGATTACGAAGGCACATCTAAAACAGTTTTCATTACTCTGGGCTGTTCCTTCCACAATAATATTCTATTACGATTATAGGTCAATTTTAGATATAATAAAAACACATCAGCTTATGATCTTAACTGTTGAAGGCCTAGATGGGGTAAATAAAGCACTGGTTTGTCAAGCATTTGGACCCCGGTTCAGCAACCGTTGAGAATAACAAACATTCCCAACTCAAATATACTCAATGTCTTTACTTCATATGGCTCCAAAAGTTATATATTTGATGAAAATGATTAACAATATATGATAAAACACATCTTGTAACGTTATTTGGTAAGAACATCACGTAAAGAGCCATTAAAATATAAAAAGTAGTATTTACCTGATCTTATTGGTACATACAAGATTTCCTACTTAAAGAATCAAAATTATCTAATGTAAATGTATTTTGTAGACGTATAGATTGTATCTATTTTATTAAAACCTAAATAAATAAATGGTGTTATATTTTATCAGTAATTATAATTAAACTAAACACAACCGATGACATACTCTTAGTATTCCTTGAAGTTTTTCAAAATCATTAACTATTTAATGAAATTATATAAATTAAGAATTATAAAATTAAGAGATTACACATAAAAACTATCCAATCAGTTATGCGCTGTAAGTACAGATTTCTTCCTATACAAGAAAGAATTATTATTGTTTACCTAGCATTGATTAAATAACATTTTAGATTATCCCATTAAATGGTTAGTGTTTAACAATTTGAACAGTCTTTGATTAACTTCACATTAATTAATAATACGTTAAATAATGTAACATTCCTAAACAATTTTAGTTTATTAGAACTATGATTTTTAATACTGTTTCAGGATAAATAAATACGTCAAAAAAATGTCTATCTTTTAGTATCGTTTATGGTAATGGAATTATTATACTAATAATTAAAAATATTTCTCTGTAATAATAGTGATTAGTAATAATAAATATGTTTTACTCTAAACGGATTACATTTTTTAATTAATTTGTTCGTAATTAATGTAATTTATGATTTAATTTAGATACTAAATAAATAGTGAGTAGTTATTAGTTTTTCAGTTTATATAAATTTAATCTCCTATAACTAAACTCATTCACTCTTTAAAAATGTTGTATATCAATGATTTAATGTATTTGATTTTAAATTTGGACCTACTTTGATAATATTCCACAAAATATATTAAAAACATTGTCTATAAAAATATTTATTTGTTATATATATTTTAAAATGACTATAAAATAATAACGTAGTAAGGTTTAATGGGAAGCTGTTTTTGTTAGTATACTTCCCATACACTAACAAATAAAATATATAATTTCACAAGCCACTGAATTATAATATTAAACTATATGACCCGATCCTTATTCGATCCGGCACTTAAAATACATATTTCGTGAGACGACAAGTATATTTCTCAGTAAATCAGTCACTTGAATCAGTGAACATTTTATGAATAAAGAAGTGGAAAGGTTCACATAAAGTCATTTCTTCTTACACACGAATTGCTTCCATCTCCGTTTGTTAGTCTCGGCCAAATAAGCAGGGTTTAACTCTATTTCTCAGACCACTGGGTTTGAGGCAAGATACACCTTGCTGTTACAATACCAGATGGTATTTGTTTTATCTTATTGTAAACTCTGAATTTCTTGCTGCCTTTAAATTTCTGTTAAACCTATTATACATTTGAGAACAATATTGTTAACTCATAATGAATCTTAATCCACATATAACAAATTAATATCCAAAAAATATAAATTATAAAAATATTTGAAATTGAATCTATAAGGTTATTTGGTATCTACATTTATGAACTATAATGGTTCTGGAGTGGTTGTTTATAATTTTAAACTTAAAATATTTTTATCTTTCAGTAGAAATATTGTTATATAAAAAGTACCTTTTTCAATAATAATAATAATACAAACAAATAGCAATATTTATTTAATCCACGTCATATGTATTGTTTAAATATCGTCAACTTAATGTACAAATTAAACTAAATAAACTTTAAGGAACAGGAAACACAATTAATTTTTTTAATGCAAGTAATTGCTTAAAAGAAGTAAAATTATTAGTTAAATCAGAATTGTTTTTAAATTATTCAATATTTAACTGTGTGCGCGCGTCCGGGTGTGCGTGTGTGCGTGCGTGTGCGTGCGTGTGTGCGTGCGTGCGTGCGTGCGTGTGTGTGCGTGCGTGCGTGCGTGCGTGCGTGCGTGTGTGCGTGTGTGTGTGTGTGTGTGTGTGTGTGTGTGTGTGTGTGTGTGTGTGTGTGTGTGTGTGTGTGTGTGTGTGTGTGTGTGTGTGTGTGTGTGTGTGTGTGTGTGTGTGTGTGTGTATTTTTTAAAGATATACTAATTAGATTTATTTACAGAATATTTTGTACCAAAATAACCTACTAAATGAAATTTATACTAAATTATAAGTAAAAATTGTTATTGATGTTTTAATAATGTTGACTTTATTGGTTGTAGATTATCCAAAATTATATTATATTTTAGGGAGATCTGTGAGTACGAACCCAAGTGATTTTTAAGTCATATACGATATGAATTCGTTCATTTTAACATCAAAGTATAATATTCTATAAATTTTCATGATGAATTGTAATTTTTGTTATATCTTGTTAACATAATACTTTAAATAACAATTTAGTGAATTATTACTAAACACAACAAACTCTCCCTCATAACTTATAATAAGTTTTCATTTCAACTTGCAAATTACAACGCATTTCTAATGTTTTGTCACTTTACTTCTTCATCTGCACATATAATTAGAAATAAATGTTCACATGTTTTTAGTTATATATCTATGTAAAATAAATCAATTTCTTTCTTAGAAAACTATGTGATATATAAATAAAACTATACAAAAAAGCTTTTATCGTTGGATTTATTTTTATGCTCAGGCTATCAAAACTTAAAGGCAATAAAATACATCATTACTGTATTATATAAACTCAATTTTGAGTAAAAAATGAATAATAGATTCAACTTAATATTTTACTATAGATGAATTAACCCATCAGTATCGTTACAATTGTGTGTGTCATACCCTACTTTCAATCATTGACGACGTTTAAAAGTTATGGTTTGTCTGGAAGTTAGAATATTCAACCGAATACTTATCAAAGTAATCTGTCATGATGCGTCACTAGATCACTTTTCAAGAGGAAACGTACAAATATTTACTGAGAGAGGAGGATTTAATCAAATCGAAAGCTTCTCCCAAGTCATGCAGTTGACGACACATTTTTATTAATTGTTCTCAAAGATTATTTCTGCTTCCGAAAATTTATTTTGCTTTATATGTGCTAATTTTCAGCTCTTAAGATTGGTACAATTTATTACAGGAGTTTCGTAATATATAATGTATATTAAGTGTCAATTGAAAACGTAATGCATAGTAAAATTTATATAGTTAATTTCAAGACTATAACATTTTTCAAAATTATAGTGACAAGAAATTAAGTTTATACTGTCTTTCATTCTTGTACAGCCATTACTTGTTACCAACAATGCATTGTCGTTTAAAGTGACTTGCATTATCATTAGTTATCTTTTCACATAATTTTCTTGAAGGAACAATGAAATATTCAGATTTCTCTTGGAAATAACTTCTAATGTCACTTGGGAAGCATATTCTAAAACACATTTAAATAAAACCGGGAGTCTGCAAAAAAGACGTTATTAAATGTAAACAAACAGCTTTACCAACTGTTTAACATAAATCACGTATTTTTCAGAAATGGCACCTTTAAACCTAAACATTTCTAAATATATAAGTTAATAAAACATTTCTATAAATCTGGCTTATTTAAACTTCCAAATATACACATCCTATCACCTCAGATACGTGATAAGATACTACAATATTTATGGAAAGAATCAGTTAAGTTATTTTATTCCAAAAGCATTTAACACACTACCTAAGCATTTCCTGAATTAAAAATCTTTTAAGTACGTTAAATTCATATTATAGTCCTGGTTGATAGGAGACGATCTAGTTGAGTTCTCATTACCACAAATGTATAGTTTATTGGTTCTGTCTGCATTGTATATGTTAGTTCTATGGATAAAGTGCTTCACCAGCTAAAAATAAATAAATAGACTACCGTTCTACATTTCATACAGGTTCCATACCTAACAAATGGAATGACAATTTATTATATATTTTTATCATTCAATAAGATGTTTTACTCAAATGTGTTATAATCACTTTTAGTATATATCTAAATATATTTGAACGCTTGGAATTGTATATTGATAACATGTATCTTATAATTGTTTTAATTTAGTGCGTTCAGTAGGTTTCCATTTAAAATCTTAAACATTTTATTCAAAGTCTCTTTGCACATTGATAACTGTCTTTATGTATATAAACAATCATTTTCATATTTCTATACGTATTAGTTAAATATAACATTTGAATGGCAAACATGTTTGTCAATAGTTTTTATATCATACCATTATAACGTAATCTCTTTGTAACTAGCCTTTGTATGCGTGTGTTTATGTATATTTTGTTGAAATGCATACTGAGAAATTAATAAACTTTACATAATCTATTAGCTACACATAAAGCTATCGAAGTAACCGATAATTTGTAATTAAATAGACATATAGGCCTACGATTTCCAATACTACAATTAATTGTACAATATTATTGTTGAATATCGGTTTGGAAAACAACCTAGTGTTTTATATTTTATAGTGTTTTATACTTCTAAGTATAGCAAACTGAATCTCAAAGCAAATTTAGTTACTATAATTTTTTATTAAAATACACTTACTGTAAATGGCAGTTTTACTATTATATAAAAGCTAACACGATAAAAACAATTCAAGATGAATGAATAAATAACAAAATACTACTCTAAATAAGTCAATTTATTTAGAGTAGTATTTTTTATCTATTATTCAGTTGAATTGAACTAATAGAAACATCGATATATTGATGGTGGTAGCATCATGGTAGAGAGCTTTCATTTTCCTGGAAGGTAAATCACAAAAGCTTGCCGCTGAGGCGCAACTA
Source organism: Stictocephala bisonia (assembly GCA_035578905.1). Taxonomy (NCBI): domain Eukaryota; kingdom Metazoa; phylum Arthropoda; class Insecta; order Hemiptera; family Membracidae; genus Stictocephala; species Stictocephala bisonia. The sequence goes on along the minus strand of JAQJVL010000527.1, from coordinate 505,803 downwards.
GGATGTTCTCTTGGGGCCAACTAGTTGCCTTGTTTAGGTACAAGGAGCAACTAGGCTGTTTTGGGGATACTTCAGGTATTCTTGAGACGCAACTAGGATGTTTCCATAGGTAGCTGTTGAATAGTTGTCACTGTCATAGTCCTTTAGTCTCCTTTAGCTGGCTCAAATACAGACAACTATTGAGTAAACTCACCTTAAGTTGGTGATCTATTATATCTGGACACGTGGGTAGTTGTTAAACATTTGTCAATGTCATAGTCCTTTCAGTATCCTTTGCCTGGCTCAAATACAGACTACTACTGAGTCAACTCACCTTGAATTGGTGATCTGTTATATCTGGACAAGTGGGTAGTTGTTGAACATTTGTCACTGTCATAGTCCTTTCAGTGTCCATTAGCTGGCTGAGTTACAGACTACCATTGTGTAAACACACCTCAATGTGGTGATCTGTTACACCTGGACACGTAGGTAGTTGTTGATCATTTGTCAATGTCATTTTCCTTTCAGTAACCTTTAGCTGGCTGAGTTACAGACTACCATTGTGTAAACACGCCCCAAGGCAGTGATCTGTTTCACCTGGACACGTACGTAGTTGTTGAACATTTGTCACTGTCATAGTCCTTTTAGTGTCCTTTAGCTAGCTAAGGTACAGACTACCATTGTGTAAACACGCCCCAAGGCGGTGATCTGTTATATCTGGACACGTACGTAGTTGTTGAACATTTGTCACTGTCATAGCGGTTTTAGTTTTCTTTAGCTGGCTAAGTTACTGACTACAATTGTGTAAACGCGCCCCAAGGCGGTGATCTGTTACACGTGGACACGTAGGTAATTGTTGAACATTTATCACTGTCATAATCCTTTCAGTGTTCTTTGGCTGGCTCAAATACAGACTACTACTGAGTCAACTCATCTTGAGTTGGTGATCTGTTATATCTGGACACGTAAATAGTTGTTAAACATTTGTCACATTAATAGCCTATGTATTAGAAGTAAAAATTAAAAAACATTTAAAATTAAAAACTGTTAAAACATAATCCTCACAGAAATTATTTATCGTGTGATTATGGTTCAAATTTAAAACAACTAAACTTTGATTAAATAAAAAAGCCAATATATATATATATATATATGTTGGAATGTATTTTGTTTTAAATTGGGACCTATTTTGATAATATTCCACAAAATATATTAAACAATTTTCTATAAAAATATTTATTTGTTATATATATATATTAAAAAATTAGTATAACGTATTTACGTAGGAAGGTTTAATGGGAAGCTGTTTTTGTTAGTATTCTTCCCATACACTAAAAAAATAAAATCTGTAACTTCACAAACCACTGAATTATACTATTAAACTATGTGACCCGATCCTTATTCGATCCGGCACTTAAAATACATATTTCGTGAGACGACAGTATATTTCTCAGTAAATCAGTCACTTGAATCAGGGAACATTTTATGAATAAAGAAGTGGAAAGGTTCACATAAAGTCATTTCTTCTTACACACGAATTGCTTCCATCTCCGTTTGTTAGTCTCGGCCAAATAAGCAGGGTTTAACTCTATTTCTCAGACCACTGGGTTTGAGGCAAGATACACCTTGCTGTTACAATACCAGATGGTATTTGTTTTATCTTATTGTAAACTCTGAATTTCTTGCTGCCTTTAAATTTCTGTTAAACCTATTATACATTTGAGAACAATATTGTTAACTCATAATGAATCTTAATCCACATATAACAAATTAATATCCAAAAAATATAAATTATAAAAATATTTGAAATTGAATCTATAAGGTTATTTGGTATCTACATTTATGAACTATAATGGTTCTGGAGTGGTTGTTTATAATTTTAAACTTAAAATATTTTTATCTTTCAGTAGAAATATTGTTATATAAAAAGTACCTTTTTCAATAATAATAATAATACAAACAAATAGCAATATTTATTTAATCCACGTCATATGTATTGTTTAAATATCGTCAACTTAATGTACAAATTAAACTAAATAAACTTTAAGGAACAGGAAACACAGTTAATTTTTTTAATGCAAGTAATTGCTTAAAAGAAGTAAAATTATTAGTTAAATCAGAATTGTTTTTAAATTATTCAATATTTAACTGTGTGCGCGCGTCCGGGTGTGCGTGTGTGCGTGCGTGCGTGCGTGCGTGTGCGTGTGTGTGCGTGCGTGCGTGCGTGTGTGTGTGCGTGCGTGCGTGCGTGCGTGCGTGTGTGCGTGTGTGTGTGTGTGTGTGTGTGTGTGTGTGTGTGTGTGTGTGTGTGTGTGTGTGTGTGTGTGTGTGTGTGTGTGTGTGTGTGTGTATTTTTTAAAGATATACTAATTAGATTTATTTACAGAATATTTTGTACCAAAATAACCTACTAAATGAAATTTATACTAAATTATAAGTAAAAATTGTTATTGATGTTTTAATAATGTTGACTTTATTGGTTGTAGATTATCCAAAATCATTCTATTTTAGGGAGATCTGTGGGTACGAACCCAAGTGATTTTTAAGTCATATACGATATGAATTCGTTCATTTTAACATCAAAGTATAATATTCTATAAATTTTCATGATGAATTGTAATTTTTGTTATATCTTGTTAACATAATACTTTAAATAACAATTTAGTGAATTATTACTAAACACAACAAACTCTCCCTCATAACTTATAATAAGTTTTCATTTCAACTTGCAAATTACAACGCATTTCTAATGTTTTGTCACTTTACTTCTTCATCTGCACATATAATTAGAAATAAATGTTCACATGTTTTTAGTTATATATCTATGTAAAATAAATCAATTTCTTTCTTAGAAAACTATTTGGTATATAAAAAAACTATATAAAAAAGCTTTAATCGTTGGATTTATTTTTATGCTCAGGCTATCAAAAGTTAAAGGCAATAAAATACATCATTATTATATAAACTCAATTTTGAGTAAAAAATATATAATAGATTCAACTTAATATTTTATTATAGATCAATTAATCAAGCAGTATCGTTACTATTGTGTGTGTCACACCCTACTTTCAATCACTGACGACGTTTAAAAGTTAGGGTTTGTCTGGAAGTTAGAATATTCAACCGAATACTTATCAAAGTAATCTGTCATGATGCGTCACTAGATCACTTTTCAAGAGGAAACGTACAAATATTTACTGAGAGAGGAGGATTTAATCAAATCGAAAGCTTCTCCCAAGTCATGCAGTTGAGGACACATTTTGATTAATTGTTCTCAAAGATTATTTCTGCTTTCGAAAATTTATTTTGCTTTATATGTGCTAATTTTCAGCTCTTATGATTTGTACAAATTAGTACAGGAGTTTCGTAATATATAATGTATATTAAGTGTCAATTGAAAACGTAATGCATAGTAAAATTTATATAGTTAATTTCAAGACTATAACATTTTTCAAAATTATAGTGACAAGAAATTAAGTTTATACTGTCTTTCATTCTTGTACAGCCATTACTTGTTACCAACAATGCATTGTCGTTTAAAGTGACTTGCATTATCATTAGTTATCTTTTCACATAATTTTCTTGAAGGAACAATGAAATATTCAGATTTCTCTTGGAAATAACTTCTAATGTCACTTGGGAAGCATATTCTAAAACACATTTAAATAAAACCGGGAGTCTGCAAAAAAGACGTTATTAAATGTAAACAAACAGCTTTACCAACTGTTTAACATAAATCACGTATTTTTCAGAAATGGCACCTTTAAACCTAAACATTTCTAAATATATAAGTTAATAAAACATTTCTATAAATCTGGCTTATTTAAACTTCCAAATATACACATCCTATCACCTCAGATACGTGATAAGATACTACAATATTTATGGAAAGAATCAGTTAAGTTATTTTATTCCAAAAGCATTTAACACCCTACCTAAGCATTTCGTGAATTAAACATCTTTTAAAGACGTTAAATTCATACTATATTCCTTGTTGATAGGTGACGATCTAGTTGAAGTTCTCATTATCACAACCGTATTGTTTATTGGTTCTGTCTGCATTGTATCTGTTAGTTCTATGGATAAAGAGCTTCACCAGCTAAAAAATAAATAAATAGACTATCATTCTACATTTCATACAGGTGCCATACCTAAAAAATGGAATAACAATTTATTATATATTTTTATCATTCAATAAGATGTTTTACTCAAATGTGTTACAATAAATTTTAGTGTATATCTAAATATATTTGAACGCTTGGAATTGTATATTGATAACATGTATCTTATAATTGTTTTAATTTAGTGCGTATAGTAGGTTTCCATTAAAAATATTAAACATTTTATTCAAAGTCTCTTTGTACATTGATAACTGTCTTTATGTATATAAACAATCATTTTCATATTTCTATACGTATTAGTTAAATATAACATTTGTATAGCAAAAATGTTTGTCAATCGTTTTTATATCATACCAGTATAACGTAATCTCTTTGTAACTAGCCTTTGTATGCGTGTGTTTATGTATATTTTGTTGAAATGCATACTGAGAAATTAATAAACTTTACATAATCTATTAGCTACACATAAAGCTATCGAAGTAACCGATAATTTGTAATTAAATAGACATATAGGCCTACGATTTCCAATACTACAATTAATTGTACAATATTATTGTTGAATATCGGTTTGGAAAACAACCTAGTGTTTTATATTTTATAGTGTTTTATACTTCTAAGTATAGCAAACTGAATCTCAAAGCAAATTTAGTTACTATAATTTTTTATTAAAATACACTTACTGTAAATGCCAGTTTTACTATTATGTAAAAGCTAACACGATAAAAACAATTCAAGATGAAAGAATAGATAACAAAATACTACTCTAAATAAATTTACTTATTTTTCAGTTAAACTAATAGAAACATCGATATATTGATGGTGGTAGCATCATGGTAGAGAGCTTTCGTTTTCCTGGAAGGTAAATCACAAAGGCTTGCCACTGAGGCACAACTAGGATGTTCTCTTGGGGCCAACTAGTTGCCTCGTTTAAGTACAAGGCGAACTAGGATGTTTTAGGGATACTTCAGGTATTCTTGAGACGCAACTAGGATGTTTCCATAGGTAGCTGTTGAATAGTTGTCACTGTCATAGTCCTTTAGTCTCCTTTAGCTGGCTCAAATACAGACAACTATTGAGTAAACTCACCTTAAGTTGGTGATCTATTATATCTGGACACGTGGGTAGTTGTTAAACATTTGTCAATGTCATAGTCCTTTCAGTATCCTTTGCCTGGCTCAAATACAGACTACTACTGAGTCAACTCACCTTGAATTGGTGATCTGTTATATCTGGACAAGTGGGTAGTTGTTGAACATTTGTCACTGTCATAGTCCTTTCAGTGTCCATTAGCTGGCTGAGTTACAGACTACCAATGTGTAAACACACCTCAATGTGGTGATCTGTTACACCTGGACACGTAGGTAGTTGTTGATCATTTGTCAATGTCATTTTCCTTTCAGTAACCTTTAGCTGGCTGAGTTACAGACTACCATTGTGTAAACACGCCCCAATGCGGTGATCTGTTACACCTGGACACGTAGATAGTTGTTGAACATTTGTCAATGTCATAGTCCTTTTAGTGTCCTTTAGTTGGCTGAGTTATAGACTACCATTGTGTAAACACGCCCCAAGGCGGTGATCTGTTATATCTGGACACGTACGTAGTTGTTGAACATTTGTCACTGTCATAGCGGTTTTAGTTTTCTTTAGCTGGCTAAGTTACTGACTACAATTGTGTGAACACGCCCCAAGGCTGTGATCTGTTACACCTGGACACGTAGGTAGTTGTTGAACATTTATCACTGTCATAATCCTTTCAGTGTTCTTTGGCTGGCTCAAATACAGACTACTACTGAGTCAACTCATCTTGAGTTGGTGATCTGTTATATCTGGACACGTAGGTAGTTGTTGAACATTTGTCACATTAATAGCCTATGTATTAGAAGTAAAAATTAAAAAAACATTTAAAATTAAAAACTGTTAAAACATAATCCCCACAGAAATTATTTATCGTGTGATTATGGTTCAAATTTAAAACAACTAAACTTTGATTAAATAAAAAAGCCAATATATATATATATATATATATATATATATATATATATATATATATATATACAGCACTAATTCTGTTATTCAATTACACATAGTTAAATATGTTTAGTTTTAATTTTCAAAACTTACAACTAATAATACAACGAGCTTAAGGACCCATGACATTGACAAATATTCAACAACTACCCACGTGTCCAGGTGTAACAGATCAACAACTCAAGGTGAGTTGACTCAGTAGTAGTCTGTATTTGAGCCAGCCAAAGGACACTGAAAGGATTATGACAGTGATAAATGTTCAAAAACTACCTACGTGTCCAGGTGTAACAGATCACCGCCTTGGGGCGTGTTTACTCAATGGTAGTCTGTAACTCAGCCAGCTAAAGGACACTAAAAGGACTATGACTATGACAAATGTTCAAAAACTACCTACGTGACCTGGTTTAACAGATCACCGCCTTGGGGTGTGTTTACACAATGGTAGTCTGTAACTCAGTCAACTAAAGGACACTGAAAGGACTATGACAGTGACAAATGTTCAGCAACTACGTACGTGTCCAGGTATATCAGATCACCACCTTGGGGCGTGTTTACTCAATGGTAGTCTGTAACTCAGCCAACTAAAGGACACTGAAAGGACTATGACAGTGACAAATGATCAACAACTACCTACGTGTCTAGGTGTAGCAGATCACCGCCTTGGGGCGTGTTTACACAATGGTAGTCTGTAACTCAGCCAGCCAAAGGACACTGAAAGGATTATGACAGTGATAAATGTTCAACAACTACCTACGTGTATAGGTGTAACAGATCACCGCCTTGGGGTGTGTTTACTCAATGGTAGTCTGTAACTCAGCCAGCTAAAGGACACTAAAAGGACTATGACAGTGACAAATGTTCAACAACTACGTACGTGTCCAGGTGTAACAGATCACCGCCTTGGGGCGTGTTTACACAATGGTAGTCTGTAACTCAGCCAACTAAAGGACACTGAATGGACTATGACAGTGACAAATGATCAACAACTACCTACGTGTCCAGGTGTAATATATCACCGCCATGGGGCATGTTTACACAATGGTAGTCTGTAACTCAGCCAGCTAAAGGACACTAAAAGGACTATGACAGTGACAAATGTTTAACAACTACGTACGTGTCCAGGTGTAACAGATCACCGCCTTGGGGCATGTTTACACAATGGTAGTCTGTGACTCAGCCAGCTAAAGGACACTAAAAGGACTATGACAGTGACAAATGTTTAACAACTACGTACGTGTCCAGGTGTAACAGATCACCGCCTTGGGGCATGTTTACACAATGGTAGTCTGTGACTCAGCCAGCTAAAGGACACTAAAAGGACTATGACAGTGACAAATGTTCAACAACTACCTACGTGTCTAGGTGTAACAGATCACCGCCTTGGGGCGTGTTTACACAATGGTAGTCTGTAACTTAGCCAGCTAAAGGACACTGAAAGGACTATGATAGTATTGACAATAAAGTGCTTCGTGAGTAGAATCATATTTCTGGATTTAGAACTGATAATGAACAATGCATACAACTGTAATATATTTATATTTTGAATGAAACGTTTTTATACAGGTAAACGTTATCCATAATTAATTATTCTTATGTATAATAAGAACTGGGTATGATATATATCTGCAAATAATCTACAAATTTACAAATACCTTAACTTAACCTTAAGGTAAACAGCATTTATAGCTGTAGGATTTCATAATTTAATCGTACTACTAAATTACTTCCTATTATGTTTGGGTTTATCCAAAGCTGTAGTTTAATTATTAGCGAACAATAATCGTTTGAACATAACAATGTAAATAATTTAAAAAAACATTATTTTTATCTTCAAAACTAAGTAAATAAATAATTTTATGAAAGTATTGATGAGATTCATTTCAATCACTTTAGGTAGGATTAAAGGTGATTTAAAAATAAATTATCCCACCCCCTCGAGGAAAAACCGACGGGTACGAGTGTTATTCTGGCCGGAGGAATCAGAGTGGAATTAGATTGCTGCTGGCGTAAGCTTACGCTCGTTGTTGGGAGTAAGTTAACTTGAATTTAAATCCATTTTTTGGGCATATAAATGTTAACTAGTTTGGAAATATGATTGTAAAATTGGAATTGTAAGTAATTTTAGCCTCAACGTGATCAACATTTATTTTTCTTAAGCAATATTAAGATGTTTTTGAAACATTACAGTTTATGCTATATTGTACATAGTTCGTATAATTTTAACATTTATTTTCCATAAACTATACACACAGAGTAGATTTTTGAAAGTTAGACACATTTTTGTGCTTCAGCATTGGAGATGAACGTCTTTAAAGAATCTGAAACGTCAGTAAGAGATGCATATAAGGACTTTAACATAATTGGACGGAAAAAATTGTTTATAATTTGTGTTGCCATGAACTCTTTTTGATGAATATTAGGTTTCCGCTATCAGGAAAATTCTGAATGAGGTTATGGAAAATAGATTTCGAAGTAATTTTTGAAATGTTCAGGGGACAATTTTATAATATTGTATTAATAAAGATTTAACAAAAGTTACCTTTAAATCAATGTGGATTATTTTGAAAATAAAAAAGAAGAAAGGGGTAACATCGTGACTCCTAATTGTCAGACAGCTCCGTGCTCTAAGTGGCAATACAATTTCAGACTCCATCAGCCGGGTCATCTGATGTAGTTTTCCACCTCAGGATCTCAGATTAATCCACAATATCAGTGCTCAATCTAAGTTTCAGTAAAAAGTGGGAATAGTTATATTCCAATTAAAACTTTAATTTTTTAATTTTTCATGATGAAAATTTCTATACTGTTCTCAAATAAACAGTTTTAAATATATTACACTTCATTCTTAAGAAACGTTGAGATTGGTAATGTTATTGAGGTTTGAACAAACTAATTTTATCATAGTACAATAAAAATTGAAATTGGAGACAATTAATTGTTCAAATGAAATTACAATATATATATGACGTTTAATTAATTCAAAGCCATATAAAAGGGTTTATAATTTAAATTACCACAGTTAAAAAATAATTGTAAAACATTAATTGGCAGAAAGCTAATAAATCTCTCTCTCCCAACATCCTACTGGCTTCACAGTATTATTTTAAAATACATTTCTCAAATTGTTTTATAACTGTAGGTTACAAATATTTGTAATCATAAGTTGTAATTATAAATCTGGCAGGGTTTGTTGTGATCATAAAAAATACAACAAAACCATTTATAACAAAAAATAATTAGTAAACAAGTAAAGAAGCAAATGAAATGATTTGTCAGAAAACTGGTACGAACAACAATTAATTAATTTTAAAAATATTTTTGATTATTTATAAGAGAGTATATTAACTCTGCAGGACATTTTCCATCATACTCTATTCTCTGTGCCTTTAACTTTTGTTGACAAACACACCATAATGAATCCTATAGATTACATGTCATAAATTCAGGTTACTAATATGATTGATAGTAAAACAATATTTTAAAAAACAGTATTTGTATTCATACCTTAATACATTATTATAAACTTCTCTCTCCATAATTAACGGTTTTATTTGTCAATTTTGGTAATGGCACGACGGTATACATGAAACCATAATTGCTTCGTATTAACATAACATTGAGCAATTGCAATGGCAATATCCCTTGCCATAGTAATTTGTTATTTCACTTCAAAAATGAGTTCTGAAATTACAATCAATTGAATGAAACAACGTTTTATTTAATTAGTATTAGTAATCTACCCAGCTTTTGAATAGCCACGGGTGATTAATAAAATTGAATTTGTAGGTTAATAATAGTGTTTCTGTTGCAGATAATTACGGCTTTATTACTAGTGCATAATATACATTTGTCATTATGTATAATATAACCTTAATAACGTCAAAAGGAATATCCAGAATATATTGAAAATTATTTAGTTCTGGTAGTGCACAGTATAAAATATTGTAAGTATCAAATTATTAACAATAAATTTGTTGTTCTTGAAAGTATTTAATATGAATCGTGACTATTTAAGATTAATATGATATATTTGAAATATTACAGGACACTATTATTTAACTAAATGAATATTCGAAGTGTTTTAACAAATTGTTATTATATGAGACTATATTAAAAATATAATAACTTTTAAAGCTATTTTAAGACTATATTAAAAGCATACTTTTAACTTTTATAGGTCAATATTTCTTATATTTCTCAACTTGTTCATAGCACTTATTAAGAATCATGCAATTTAAATGTGTGAAAAATTACTGTAATATAAAATTATTTACAAATTGGTAAAATTAAATTGTGTGTAGGTTTTTAAGTTCTTAAATTATCGTAATAATGCAGTAAAATACGAAAAACATAACAAAAATTAAATTTTTTGAACGAAATGTGAAAATTAATGATTTTTTGCGTAGTTATTATCAAAAATACAAAAAAATTATCTGACCAACTTTGTAGGAAATTTAATTACAAATCTGCAATATGCTGGCAGATTTGCTCTATAACCAGCAGTTTACCCACAATGAAGCCGTAAGTAAACCTCTGCACATAATTCAAAATTCCCGTCCGCTATTTTAATTTTTTTTGGGAAGTAAAAATTAAAAATCTTTAGTTTTTCGGAATCTTCCCACCGATTTAAAGCTACAAATTTCAAGTTTCCAGCTCATCTGGAAGTGGGTTAGAATTTGTATTTGTGAGTGAATTCGAAGATGCAATTTATATATTTGCAATATGCTGTATCTAATTGATCTAAAGAAAGAATAAGTCGCTATTTCATTAGTTTCTAATTTCACTACAAGACGCCTTGTGATATAATGTTGAATAAAAGCAAAACTACTTTACCCATTTACGCATTTTACCTCCAACTATACTAGCTCAAAAGTGGATAAAATATAAGGCATATTCACCTGATCTACTAAATTATTTTTGTAATAAAAAAACAAAAAACAAAACAAAAGAAATGTTTAATGAATCTAATACCCAATAAATTATTTTATGTAAGCAAACACTGTAAATTGTTAGTAAATTCTTTTTATGTAACAGACACTAATAGAAAAGTCTGTGGTGTCCATGTTGAATGGTAATCAAGGTTCACATGTTGTGTATGGAAGATAACTGAGTGTCAGACTTGTCAGTTAGCTGACAATCAGACCAACACTACGTGGTTCGGATTTCAAGTAAAAGCTGTAGGTCCCATAGTTGCACTGGCTATTAATAAATAGTCCTTTCTGAGCTAAGTCGATCACAGATAGTAACAATAACTACATTAGAGATGTGCCAAACGGATGTTTGAAAGAAGGAGCTTAGCTGAAAGCAGTTGATGAGGACTAAGCTGCTTAGTTAACACACATATTTAATAGTTTTAATAGTGCAAAAGTAATAAAAATACAGCACTTTAGACATTACATTTAAATACCCTTGTATGTACTATAGTAATTACAATCAAACAAAAAATATGTAGTATTTTTGTGTAAATAATATCAAAATAACTATCCGCATCATTATTAGAATGAAGTTAAGGTCCCAATAAGATATTTTGTTTAATGTTTGAATTACTGCATGTAATTTTCGTAATGAAGTATTGTACATTCTAATTAGGTGAACCGAATAAACATTTGGCAGTTTAGCTAATGAGATCCTTTGTTAAATTAGAGATGATTACTTTATTGGTAATGATCAGTTATTTTCATAGATACATGAATAAATTATTATACTTCGTAAATAGTGACATCCCTACCTAGGTTAGTTGATAATGAAGGTAAACGAAGGAAAACATTATTTTATTCATTATAAATAGAAATTTCCGTATGTATTAGTTAGGTCATTTTAAATGACCTAACTAATACATACGGAAAACACTAACTTTTTGTCTGATTGGCTAAACTTTAAAAAGTATTATAATTTGAAACAACAACCATGGATGCTTGTCAAGAGAAAGTCAGATGTTCAATTAACATAATTTGTTATTACTCTTGTCAATTTGAATTTCTTTTAGGTGCAAAAAAATCCATAAGCAATTATGCTGAAAACACAAAGGAACTGAGCTTTGCTGGGCTCTTGCAACTAAGCTAAAAAATATAATATTAATTATAACCTACCAATAGCATTTCAAATTCATATAAACATATCTTCAACACATGATAATAAAATATCACTTTGACATTTTCGATTAAAGAAACAATTTTATAAACGGTACTATTCGAACTGTTCATAATTTGTTATTATAATTCTGTACATTGTGAATTTTAGTAAATTAACATTTCCTGTTGAGTTCACAATATCACTCCACTCAACCGTTCCATGACACAACCCATAAGAGTTCATGATATAACTCCATCGACAAAAAAATTATTATAAACTACCCACTCCTTGATATAAAAATCATGATGAATTTACACTCTCACTTCATTAACACAAGAATAATTATGAGCTAACCACCCCTTGACATACAACTCATTATGAATTCACCCTATCACTTCATTATCACAAAAATAATTTTGAGCTAACCACCCTTTGAGATACAACTCATGATGAGTCCATTCTCTCACTTCATCGACACACGAATAATTTTGAGCTAACCATCCTTTGAGATACAACTCATGATGCGTCCATTCTCTCACTTCATCGACACACGAATAATTATGAGCTAACCACCCTTTGAGATACAACTTAACATACGTCCATTTTCTCACTTCATTGACACACAAATAATTATAAGCTTGAGATACAACTCATGATGCGTCCATTCTCTCACTTCATAGACACACGAATAATTATGAGCTAACCACCCTTTGAAATACAACTCATTATGAGTAAATACTCTCACCCCAATAACACAAGCATAATTATGAGCTAACCACCCCTTGACATACAACTCATTTAGAGTCCACCCTCCCACTACATTAACAGAAGAATAATTTTGACCTAACCACTCTTTGATATACAATTCAGTATGAGTTCACCCTCCCACACATTTAACACAAGATACATTAAAGGTCCAATAACCCACCCCTTGACCCATGGGATAAACACATTACTCATAATCGGTTTATAAATATTAACCGTTGTACAATTCAAACAAAGAAATGTTCTATAAATTAATTTTTCAGTAAATTCAATTTTAATTAAAACTAATTAGTTTGTACAAATAAATTCAGTTAACAGGCAGTGATAGTCGGGGAAGAACAATGGCTGCTCACAAAAGCATTGTCAGATGACTTCCATTGCTATTGCTTTCTTACCCAGACCGCTATTAAGGCTTACACCGTATTCTATAAAAGTTTTTAAAAGTTAGTGGCATTATACATTTGTATATATAAAATACTACAAAATAATACTTTGTAATGCAAGAAATATATATATATATATACATACAGGGTGTCTAACTTCGACTATTGCATATTTTAGAGGATTGTTTGTCAGACCAATACAACCAAATAATGCCATGTAACATGTGAAATATCGATTCGTTCTCTGTCTTTGTGTATATATATGTGTGTGTGTTTTTTTTAATTGAATAACTCAAATCCGTTTTACTTACAATACAGGATTTTCTTATGGAATTTAATATTGAAAAATACATTTTATAAAAAAATGGTTAATATCTAGGTTTATTAGTTTCAAAATGGCGGCTGTCTAAAGATCTAAAATTCAAATTCAAATCAATTTTTCCAAAAGATGTGAAGACTATAATATGCAAAATTCAACAATATACAAATTTAAAAGTGCGACTGATAAATAACAGTGAAAACTTATTTTTTGTGACTGAAAGCCTTGTTATTTGAGTACTTTTTACCCAAGTAACAATGCTCAAAATTCACAAACAAATCTACAAATATCGTGCCTTAACTTTTTTGTGTAAAAAGTGTAGTTTTTTTTTTTTTAATTTGACTTTGACATTTTTAGACAGCCACCATTTTGAAACCGTTAATCGCAGGCTTTTAAAATAATTTCTATCTTTTTTAAAGTCAACTTTCATACGACAATTCAGGTTTGTAAGTCAATCAGTTTTTGAGATGTTTAAATTTTTGTAAAAAACACATGCAGAGTGAAAACGAATTGAGATAGGAACCATATTCAACGGTATTATTTGCTTGTATTGACTTGACAAACATTCCTATAAAATATGCAACTGTCGAAGCTGGACACTCTGTATATATTTACAGATATATATTTAAAAAATCCTTATCTCCTGAAGATACTTTTTTTGCCAGATATGGCCTTTTAAATATTTAAATATTGGTCTGCTTTATAGTTATCGAAATAATCTCAATTTATACTTAGTGAATTTACAATATTTTCCCCATTATTTATTGTAACCAAATCATATCATTTTTTGTAACGAAAAAATCAATCGTTACTAATGGACAGGCATATATTGAGAAAATTATCAATTCTTAATCTTAATCCACAAGAATAATCTTATTTGACTTTATGGATAAGTTAAGGATTTAATCGTATTCCTTAGACGTCAGGTAGTTTACATGTAGGACGTGAGGTAGTTTACATGTAGGACGTGAGGTAGTTTACATGTAGGACGTGAGGTAGTTTACATGTAGGACGTGAGGTAGTTTACATGTAGGACGTGAGGTAGTTTACATGTAGGACGTGAGGTAGTTTACATGTAGGACGTGAAGTAGTTTACATGTAGGACGTGAGGTAATTTACATGTAAGACGTGAGGTAGTTTACATGTAGGACGTGAGGTAGTTTACATGTAGGACGTGAGGTAGTTTACATGTAGGACGTGAGGTAGTTTACATGTAGGACGTGAGGTAGTTTACATGTAGGACGTGAGGTAGTTTACATGTAGGACGTGAGGTAGATTACATGTAGGACGTGAGGTAGTTTACATGTAAGACGTGAGGTAGTTTACATGTAGGACGTGAGGTAGTTTACATGTAGGACGTGAGGTAGTTTATATGTAGGACCTGAGGTAGTTTACATATAGGACGTGAGGTAGTTTATATCTAGGACGTGAGGTAGTTTACATGTAGGACGTGAGGTAGTTTACATGTAGGACGTGAGGTAGTTTATATCTAGGACGTGAGGTAGTTTACATGTAGGACGTGAGGTAGTTTACATGTAGGATGTTAGGTAGTTTACATGTAGGATGTGAGGTAGTGTACATGTAGGAAGTCAGGTAGTTTACATGTAGGATGTGAGGTAGTTTACATGTAGGACGTGAGGTAGTTTACATGTATGAGGTCAGGTAGTTTACATGTAGGATATGAGGTAGTTTATATGTACGATGTGAGGTAGTTTACATGTAGGACGTCAGGTATTTTACATGTAGGACGTGAGGTAGTTTACATGTAGGATGTGAGGTAGTTTACATGTAGGACGTGAGGTAGTTTACATGTAGGACGTGAGGTAGTTTAAATGTAGGATGTGAGGTAGTTTACATGTAGGACGTGAGGTAGTTTACATGTACGATATCAGGTAGTTTACATGTAGGACGTGGGGTAGTTTACATGTGGGACGTGAGGTAGTTTATATGTAGGACGTGAGGTAGTTTACATGTAGGACGTGAGGTAGTTTATATGTAGGACGTGAGGTATTTTACATGTAGGACGTGAGGTAGTTTACATGTACGTGAGGTAGTTTACATGTAGATCGTGAGGTAGTTTACATATAAGACGTGAGGTAGTTTACATTAAGGACGTGAGGTAGTTTACATGTAGGACGTGAGGTAATTTACATTTAGGACGTGAGGTAGTTTACATTTAAGACGTGAGGTAGTTTACATGTAGGACGTGAGGTAGTTTACATGTAGGACGTGAGGTAGTTTACATGTAGGACGTGAGGTAGTTTACATGTAGGACGTGAGGTTGTTTATATGTAGGACGTGAGGTAGTTTACATGTAGGACGCGAGGTAGTTTACATGTATGACGTGAGGTAGTTTACATGTAGGACGTAAGGTAGTTTACATGTAGGACGTGAGGTAGTTTACATGTAGGACGTGAGGTTGTTTACATGTAGGACGTGAGATAGTTTACATTTAGGACGTGAGGTAGTTTACATGTAGGACGTGAGGTAGTTTACATGTAGGACGTCAGGTAGTTTACATGTAGGACGTGAGGTAGTTTACATGTAGGATGTTAGGTAGTTTACATGAAGGATGTGAGGTAGTGTACATGTAGGATGTCAGGTAGTTCACATGTAGGATGTGAGGTAGTTTACATGTAGGACGTGAGGTAGTTTACATGTATGACGTCAGGTAGTTTACATGTAGGATTGGAGGTAGTTTACATGTATGATGTGAGGTAGTTTACATGTAGGACGTCAGGTAGTTTATATGTAGGACGTGAGGTAGTTTACATGTAGGATGTGAGGTAGTTTACATGTAGGACGTGAGGTAGTTTACATGTAGGACGTGAGGTAGTTTACATGTAGGACATGAGGTAGTTTACATGTACGATGTCAGGTAGTTTACATGTAGGACGTGAGGTAGTTTACACGTAGGACGTGAGGTAGTTTACATGTAGGACGTGAGGTAGTTTACATGTAGGACGTGAGGTAGTTTACATGTAGGATGTGAGGTACTTTACATGTAGGACGTGAGGTAGTTTACATGTAGGACGTGAGGTAGTTTACATGTAGGACGTGAGGTAGTTTATATGTAGGACGTGAGGTAGTTTATATGTAGGACGTGAGGTAGTTTACATGTAGGACGTGAGGTAGTTTATATGTAGGACGTGAAGTAGTTTACATGTAGGACGTGAGGTAGTTTATATCTAGGACGTGAGGTAGTTTACATGTAGGACGTGAGGTAGTTTACATGTAGGACGTGAGGTAGTTTATATATAGGACGTGAGGTAGTTTATATGTAGGACGTGAGATAGTTTACATGTAGGACGTGAGGTAGTTTACATGTAGGACGTGAGGTAGTTTATATCTAGGGCGTGAGGTAGTTTACATGTAGGACGTGAGGTAGTTTATATGTAGGTCGTGAGGTAGTTTATATCTAGGACGTGAGGTAGTTTACATGTAGGACGTGAGGTAGTTTATATGTAGGACGTGAGGTAGTTTACATGTAGGACGTGAGTTAGTTTATATGTAGGACGTGAGGTAGTTTAAATGTAGGAAGTGAGGTAGTTTACATGTAGGACGTGAGGTAGTTTACATGTAGGACGTGAGGTAGTTTAAATGTAGGACGTGAGGTAGTTTATATGTAGGACGTGAGATAGTTTACATGTAGGACGTGAGGTAGTTTACATGTAGGACGTGAGGTAGTTTATATCTAGGGCGTGAGGTAGTTTACATGTAGGACGTCAGGTAGTTTATATGTAGGACGTGAGGTAGTTTACATGTAGGATGTGAGGTAGTTTACATGTAGGACGTGAGGTAGTTTACATGTAGGACGTGAGGTAGTTTACATGTAGGACATGAGGTAGTTTACATGTACGATGTCAGGTAGTTTACATGTAGGACGTGAGGTAGTTTACACGTAGGACGTGAGGTAGTTTACATGTAGGACGTGAGGTAGTTTACATGTAGGACGTGAGGTAGTTTACATGTAGGATGTGAGGTACTTTACATGTAGGACGTGAGGTAGTTTACATGTAGGACGTGAGGTAGTTTACATGTAGGACGTGAGGTAGTTTATATGTAGGACGTGAGGTAGTTTATATGTAGGACGTGAGGTAGTTTACATGTAGGACGTGAGGTAGTTTATATGTAGGACGTGAAGTAGTTTACATGTAGGACGTGAGGTAGTTTATATCTAGGACGTGAGGTAGTTTACATGTAGGACGTGAGGTAGTTTACATGTAGGACGTGAGGTAGTTTACATGTAGGACGTGAGGTAGTTTATATGTAGGACGTGAGGTAGTTTACATGTAGGACGTGAGGTAGTTTATATGTAGGACGTGAGGTAGTTTATATGTAAGACGTGAGGTAGTTTACATGTAGGACCTAAGGTAGTTTATATGTAGGACGTGAGGTAGTTTATATCTAGGACGTGAGGTAGTTTACATGTAGGACGTGAGGTAGTTTATATGTAGGACGTGAGGTAGTTTATATGTAGGACGTGAGGTAGTTTATATCTAGGACGTGAGGTAGTTTACATGTAGGACGTGAGGTAGTTTACATGTAAGACGTGAGGTAGTTTACATGTAGGACGTGAGGTAGTTTATATCTAGGACGTGAGGTAGTTTACATGTAGGACGTGAGGTAGTTTACATGTAGGACGTGAGGTAGTTTACATGTAGGACGTGAGGTAGTTTATATCTAGGACGTGAGGTAGTTTACATGTAGGACGTGAGGTAGTTTATATGTAGGACGTGAGGTAGTTTACATGTAGGACGTGAGGTAGTTTATATGTAGGACGTGAGGTAGTTTACATGTAGGACGTGAGGTAGTTTATATCTAGGACGTGAGGTAGTTTACATGTAGGACGTGAGGTAGTTTATATGTAGGACGTGAGGTAGTTTATATCTAGGACGTGAGGTAGTTTACATGTAGGACGTGAGGTAGTTTACATGTAGGACGTGAGGTAGTTTACATGTTGGACGTGAGGTAGTTTATATCTAGGACGTGAGGTAGTTTACATGTAGGACGTGAGGTAGTTTACATGTAGGACGTGAGGTAGTTTACATGTAGGACGTGAGGTAGTTTATATGTAGGACGTGAGGTAGTTTACATGTAGGATGTGAGATAGTTTACATGTAAGACGTGAGGTAGTTTACATGTAGGACGTGAGGTAGTTTACATGTAGGACGTGAGGTAGTTTATATGTAGGACGTGAGGTAGTTTACATGTAGGACGTGAGGTAGTTTATATCTAGGACGTGAGGTAGTTTACATGTAGGACGTGAGGTAATTTACATGTAGGACGTGAGGTAGTTTATATCTAGGACGTGAGGTAGTTTATATGTAGGACGTGAGGTAGTTTACATATAGGACGTGAGGTAGTTTATATCTAGGACGTGTGGTAGTTTACATGTAGGATGTGAGGTAGTTTACATGTAGGACGTGAGGTAGTTTACATGTAGGACGTGAGGTAGTTTATATGTAGGACGTGAGGTAGTTTACATGTAGGACGTGAGTTAGTTTATATGTAGGACGTGAGGTAGTTTAAATGTAGGAAGTGAGGTAGTTTACATGTAGGACGTGAGGTAGTTTACATGTAGGACGTGAGGTAGTTTATATATAGGACGTGAGGTAGTTTATATGTAGGACGTGAGATAGTTTACATGTAGGACGTGAGGTAGTTTACATGTAGGACGTGAGGTAGTTTATATCTAGGGCGTGAGGTAGTTTACATGTAGGACGTGAGGTAGTTTATATGTAGGTCGTGAGGTAGTTTATATCTAGGACGTGAGGTAGTTTACATGTAGGACGTGAGGTAGTTTATATCTAGGACGTGAGGTAGTTTACATGTAGGACGTGAGGTAGTTTACATGTAGGACGTGAGGTAGTTTATATGTAGGACGTGAGGTAGTTTACATGTAGGACGTGAGTGATGTGCTAGTTTCCCGTTTTACTTACACTATAACTTATAATATTCTGATCGAACTTTGTTTTTAAGAATTGAATGTTACGGCACCCTAGATTTTATACCTGATTCTGTGCATACACCTAAAGCATGGTGGCTGTAACATAAAATAATACACCTGACAAACATAAATTTCATGATGGGTTCAAAGCCAAGAAGACAGAAAAAAACATAGTTATTGAAAAATATAGGGTGCCAGAGAATATTTTGTTTCTTTATAATTTATTTGACCATTGGACTTTAAAATTGTGTATCGGGTTTGAGCCGATAACTTGAAAAAGTTTTTTTCCAATTACTACTTTATTTTTTCGTTATTTTTTCTCCTACTACTTTCTTTACTCCAGTAATTTCTAAATGTCTGCATATTTATTTACATGACCACAATTATCAATACATAATGAAAATACTGTTCCACTGAATAAATGGAAATATGATCCATATAAGACAGTGACACTTCACAATATTTACCTAGTCTTGTAATATGAATAATAGAAATCTTGAAAAAATAATGCTAGTTTAAATATTACTGTAACTAAAACATACTATCAGAAATAGAAAAAAACAATAATTGGAAAATCCTGTTACTGTATTTACAAATGCTTTTACACGTAGTATAAAGGGGAAAATAGAGCAAGAACGACCATTGTAGCTTGAAATTGGAAACCCTGCTCATATCAGCACTGCTATTTAGTTGAAATGGGCGTAGGTCAAAGCGAAGTAACTTTTATTAAGCAGATGCAATTGGTGAAGATTATTTTGAGGTTAGGTTATACAATTTTCTACTGACGATAAACTCCGTTAGTATATTAGGTATTTAGTAAAAACATATATTGCACTTAAATATTGAATGTTGCATTACAGCGTACAAAATTGCCTAGTATTTGCATGTAAAAAGTTAAGACTTTTGAAATGTTTAATTAGCATTGTTAATTTATCTCAATTACTTTACTCCGCAACCCCCTCCCCTCGGTCAGTTTGAGCCAGGTCACTGGAACATGATAAATATAAAATATTTAGCTGTATTACTAATTGTTTCTCATTTTAACAGGCTGAATTAGTGAAAATTAATATTTGAATCATAATAAAGTTTTTTAAGTTTTGCTTTATAGTTCTGTAAATTATTCTGTTTCATAAAAAAAATTAAAAAATTTTTTATTGGATGACGAAAGTGTTTTGAGCCCTAACAACTTTAATATAAGTTATTTATAGAAAGAATTCCGTCTCCTTCAGAGCCGAGCGGTCTAAGGAGACAGGACTTCGTACCTGAGTTAGAGATAACGCAAGTTCAAATGCTGATTTTGACTGTTAGTTGTTATCAGTAATATTCACCTTCTACTGTACTGGTTCACCCCCTTACTCGGTCTGAATAAGTTTCCTTCACAGATCAGTAATTTATAGGGAATGGGTAGGATTACTTTAAAAAGAGATCTGTGTGTGTGTACATATATATATATATATATATATATATATATATATATAAGGTATTAGTTTCATTGGCTGTTCGTAATGATGATTACTACAAGCCCACATGGTGTTGATAGCACTATAAAACTATTATGCTATTAAGACTTCCAATTTCTGTCAGTAAATTGTTCAAAGTGATTGGTGTTCTAGCATTACCTTTTTTATATTGAGCAAAATATTACCCATAACATTTTTATTTACTATATTTGTTTGTTTTGAAAACATAACTATATTGGTAAACTAGATTTTACCATGAAAACGTAAAATATTAGTTATTATTAAACATCCCCGTTATAAAAGCTAAAAATGTCCTATACTATAAACGTTTTTATTGTAATTATAATTTATTTTTAATCAAAGTAAAAACAATTTCAAATTCTAAATAGAATATACAGCTGAAACAGGTTAAAATAGTATACATTTATCAGTACTTGAGCTTAACTATTTTAGGTAAATGGGTCATGTAACGCAAGGTAAATAAAACAATAAAGAAGGTTTCCAGACTTATTTCTTAAATATAAGTCCGTTCTTGTTAGTCACAGCCAAAGAAGTGGGGTTTAAGTCCATTACACGGACCAGTGGCTTGAGGTAAGGTACTCCAGAATTCGCAGCACCAGACGGTTCTACGTTTGTTTTATGTTAAACCAACAAATATTAAACCTTACAAATTTAGTCCCCTAATGCATTAAGGAAATTTTACAATTCGTTTTAAATTTACTGTATAGGTATACTACCCTTTAACAGTTTTCATTTTATAACTACTAAAATGGATTAAAAGTATTTGTTATTTACGTTTGCTAGTTTTTACTTGAACTTGAAAATGTCAGTTAAAAGTTAAACAACGCTATTATTTGATTTTAAAAGTTTAGTGTTTTTCAAGAATTTTTGCTATACCACATGATTCTTGTACACAAGTTTTGATCATATGCAAGCTTACACGTCAATAAGCATATTCAATTTATCCCTTTTGAATTTGCCAATTTAAAGAAAACCCATAACTTACTTACTAAAGCGGATAAAAAATTAAAAAAAATGTAATTATTCATTATTTATTATTCATCTCTAAGACACCGATCGTAGAGATATAAGTGAATATGAGACATGAATGAGTGTGATGAGTGTAGATGAACAAGTGTAGTCATTGTTACTATCTGAGTTCGACTTAGCTCAGAAAGGACTATTTATTAATAGCCCAATAGCAAGGGAAACTATGGGATCTACAGCTTTACGTGGAATCCAAACCACGTAGTGTTGGTCTGATTTTCAGCTAACTGACAAGTTTGACACTTAGTTCTCTTTCCTACACAACATTTAATGTATTTTATTACACTGAATATACAAAACCTACATAAATTAATGTATTAACTTTTAACAAATAAAACTAGGAATAGAATTAACAGTAATAAAAATTTTATTAGACTTTTAAAATGTAAATCTGAAATCCAATCAGATCTTACTTAAATTATATATGATTCCTTGCAATAAAATTGAATTACGTAAAGAGGAAATACTGTCCTTACAAGCGTTGGGTCAGATTCCATTATATTATGCCCCCAAATATAAACATGTAACCTAACCTACCTACCTACTTACCCTAACCTAACGTCATTGTATTTGGGGAGCATATAATGGAATCTGACCCAAGTGTTGTATGAAGGCACCCATATTTAGATGTTCAAGCCCCTTTGGATTAAAAAATTAATGGTTATAATGTATTTTTAAATGGAACCAATTGATAACCCTAAAAATTAATGCAAAATATTGAGGTTGATGTACAATAAAATCTAAATAATCTTCAACAAAAACTAGTCAGGAATTAGTCAGAATAAATAGTTGTCTAGCAAAATCAAAACTCTAGCCAATTCAAAAAATGTTACAGCAGCCTAACTATAATTATCTCGAATCAAAAAATGCAGGAGATGAACAGTTTCCCAACATAACGCCAAAAATTACAGTTCCAATGAATGGACGTTAACGAACTCTGCAGAGTAAGACTTAAATAAAATGAAATAAAAAAAAGAATATACTTGATCGGACAAATTTTACAAATGGCGAGGTTAGGACTATAAGTCCTCTCTCACACCTAACCAACAAGCATCAAGTGGTTTAGAAAAGCAAATACACTATTAGCAGCTTCCTCTATTTTTATTGTCTTAAGTAAATTATTTACGAATAATAGATAGCCTTCTAGATCTTGCTATACACAGTACTAGAACAAGCAACTGTAAAGTTTATATATTGTTTTGCAGTAGTTCTTTGTCGTTGAATTGTTTTTGTTTGTTGATTAGTTGGCAATTTCTAAGCTTCTTGCGTGTTGTTTTACGTGCAAACAACGGTATCGACAAGAATAAAACAAGGTTGTGTTTGTTTAGAAAAACGTTGGTCTTCTACAAAGTGACAATCAAAATTAGGAAATGCAAATGACAGTTTCTTTTGAAAAATCTCCTTTACCAATTTAAATCAAATTAGTTATGAAATAAATTTTGGAAAATTGAACTACCAGTTGTTTACATGAAAAAAAAATCAGCCTATATGCTTAAGAATTATTTCAATAATATTTGATTATATCTCGAAGATTTATAGGTCACTTGGAGTTTACGTTAGCTGCGAAAATGAAAATTGTATAAAATATAAATTGTAGTATTGTGATTTTACTATTTAGTTTAATCCAAGCCTACAGTATTTAGATAAACTTCAAGACATTGCTAAATTAAACTGTTTAAAATATGGATCCTTAATGAGTCTATCAAAGGGTTTAACACCAATGGTGTAATATTTATTTGACACCACCGTGATAAGTTAAATAATCGGGTGCTTACGTGTGTACAAATAAGAGAACACAGATTTCCATCATCCCTGGGTTTAATATCGCAACAATTTTGAAAGGGTACCTCTTACAAAACAATATGTCATATATTTTCCTGAAAAATGTGTCATAAACACGCATACAGGTAGTAATCCATTACATCTGGGACATATCCGTATTTGTGGACCATTTGTCACTGTCCTCTCGCTCTCAAAGTGCCCTTTAGTTACCGTTAACTTCTGTTTTCTAAATACGCGTAGGGGTAGTAATCCGTTACATCTGGACATATCCGTATTTGTGGACCATTTGTCACTGTCCTCTCGCTCTCAGACTGCTCTTTATATGCACAATCTCTTTCAAAATTTATTTTGAATGAAGGGAACGAAACGTAAGTCAGTAGTTATGCAATTATATCAGATAGAACAGTGGAATATTTACTGTACTAAGTATAAACACTGTGCATATAATTTAAATAATATAGAGAGAACGTCAATAGACAAAAGTTTTACTAATATTTCCGGTTTTGTTATATTTTATTAAAATTCTACCCCGCCCGCCCATATACGTACAGTGGTAACTTACTGACCCAAGCGCTCGCCCCTACACGTACAGTGGTACTGACCCCCCGCCCGCCCATACACGTACAGTGGTAACTTACTGTAAAATCTGTAAACCTTAATAATTTTACATGCATTACAATGCTTTCATGGCAAAGTCTATGTATTAAAATAAATATGAACATTGAACAACAATACTACAGTTTTCTACGCTAAAATTGATAAAAACTAAGGTTTAGGATCATAGAGAAATATAATTCGATGCTTTCAGCGGGGATCGAAATAGACATATTTCTGGATACAGTTAGGGCTTTTAAATATAAATGTCTAATGTTTTTCAATGCCCATTAACTAAATAATTTATTTTTTGCAAAAATGTTTATTATTTGCCTTCTATTTTTTCATATATTTAATGTAAAATGTGCTTTTAAAATTCTAGATCATTGTTGTATATATGTATCTTTTTTTTCTTCTCATCGTAGTATTTATTAAATTTATATCGTTGTTTGTTTTGATTAATTGTTAGAATTTATATTTGTTGCCTAGAGATAAGACTTTATATAGACATAGGTTTAGTTGGGTGATTATGCTGTAAACCTCCCACAAGAAAGAATAATGTATAAATGTATGAACTGTCTCAATGTGATTGGGTCTAGTACCTGTATTGGAGTATGAAAATAAAATAAATAAATAAATAAAAAAATAAATAGAAAATTATAATGTTAGTTTTGACATTAATTTAGGCTTGGTTGTCATTAATCGTAATGTGCCTTGTAGCCTTATTTAAGCTACTATTTATTTTTGATATGTTGAACAACTTAAATGAGAGATTTAAATAAAAATTCTTCAATGATAAAAAGTTTCTTTATTTTTTTTTTTTATAAATAACTTCAACAAATTAAACTGGTTTCTTCTTAAAATAATAATAAAAACGAAAATAAAAAAATCTCTTCTTTTATTGACTCAATGGAACATAAATAAATTAAAACAAATTAAATCAAATATCTTCAGACCAGAACCTTTTATTTAGGCCAACAGTATCAATAAATCTCTTTAAATTCTCAATTTCAAAAAAATTACTTAAATTGAAGATTTTCCTTAAATTGACAAATATTGCAAAATTGCCTCAAAATTCTTAATTTGAATAATTGAAATTTGAAAACTGAAAATTGAAATACTGTAATTGAAAAACTGAAAAGTTGAAATTCTGAAATTGAAATTCTTAAAGTTGAAATGTTGAAATTGAAAAGTTGAAATTGAAAAGTTGAAATTGCCTCCGGGAGATCTGAAAAAAAATAAATAACCAGCTTTTAGTGACTTGAAACATTTTCCTTTCTACAAAATTTTTAAACAGAAGACAAAGCACTCCAAGAACTGTCACTAGAAGAGTGACTACAAACAAGAACAAGTTTTAACCGCGCATGCTTGGTGGATCTTACCCTATCTACTAAAACCCTACTGAAAAACCTAACTAGAGAAAACTTGTAAAAATTACTTACGTAGCTGTCCTGGAGGTTTTAACCCACAACGTGACCACAAACAAAGCGCGACATACGCACACACACTCACTAGCGACAAGGAAAATTGCCGATCCGGAAAACAAGACTCCGAACGGTTAAAATCGCCGTGAAGAACAAACGTGGTCACTCGCCAAAAGATTACTTCCAACTGCTCGAACGCCCGCAAACCTTCCACCAACGGACCTACCCCCTCCTTACTCTAGAAGCTAAATCAACCAATAAGAACCCTCTAAACCAGGACAACCGAACAGGTAAGGCCCACCAAACATGTTGACTTCAGAAAACATGTCGCATGAAATTGACAGGAAATTAACAACGTGAATATACTGGTTATTTAGCTTATTTAAATGGGAAAAAACTACTTTTTTATTTGAAAGGGGAAGATTCTGAATTTTTCTCAAAACTTGGAGAATTTATATTGAAAACTTTTGGTAAAAGAACCAAACACCTAAATCTCTCAGTTCTTACAATATTTAACATTTTCTAGACACAATTCTCTAAAATCATTATAATGAGACAATTAACAATTGTTACATTATTTTCCCCCTTCACAAGAAAAAAAATTTTTTTTTTTTTTGAAACCCTATCATCATCACATCTCTAAAAGGACATAATATTTTCTAACCTTAACAACCATTTCTTTCAAAGCTAACCTAACCCTTTCCTTTTTCAGATCTCCAAACAAAAGTTTCTCTCTTAAACTACCATCTTACAAACTACTACAACATTTAAATTTGTTATCACAGTCACTTGAAACTCGGGTCAAGAGCACAAGACCAGTCCATTGTTGACAGTCATTGTTGTCCCCAGTCCATTATCCATCGGTAGTAGAACGGGACCACAAGCGTGTCCCCTCATCCGAACAGCTGACTGCTTGGCCGATCGATAAACTAGACCGGTTTGGGTTGACTACGGCCGTCGTCACACTGCATCCTCCAGCCCACAGCAAGTGTCTCACATAAACAACAGTTAACCAAAGAGGCATTAGACAGTGTTGACATACAACGCTCTGTTGCGTGTTCCATGTGATGTAGTGTATGTAGATCGGAGACCCATTCAAAAGAATTGTTTTTTTTTTTTTTTTTTTTTTTTTTCCCTTTCAATGAAGTGCTTCAAAATGAGTGCTCAGTGTCGTTCCGTTTGGTGAAAACCAGAAGTTTCGCAGTCCATAAGTGCTTGGATACAAAAGAAGAAAGAAAAAAAAGTTGGGTGCGTAAGTCCACTCATATTAAAACAATTCACCAACAAATCAAATTTCAAAATTTTTCCCATTTGCTTCTCCTTTCAGTGTTGTGTTTTGTTTTGTTGTTATTTACAAACAATAGGAACAGGCTGGAAACTGGTATTGGAAATACATTACAATTAAAAAAATACATAATTTTTCAACTTACATTTTGTTCTAGAAGCTCAAAATTCTTTCTTGTACTATTTAACACACTTATCATATAACAAGAATACAAATACAGATTAAATTTCAAATACATAATATTCATGGATAATTAACTACTCAATATAATTTACATAAATAAAATTTGTTTACTCTTTGTTTACTTTTGTCCACCAAGCAATTTATTCGAACATAAAAATTTCATTAAACTTTAAAAGTAATCACTTTGACAGTCTTAATCTAACAAATTCTAATCTAACAATTTTAATCTAACAATCATCAAATATTTACATGACATAACATTCTTTTGCTGAAAATACATAATTAATATACTAATTTCACTTTTCTGAAACTGAAATACAACATGAGCATTAGTAATCCGTTATTCACAAACAGACATATAACATGTAAACAAAATTAGTCATTCATTATCAACTTCAATAATCAAATAATACATTTTAAATAAATTTCAAATATATCAAGTAACCTTGTTTAACCATCTATTTAATTACACAAATTTTTTTTTTTTTTTTTTTTTTTTTTTTTTTTTATAACCTGAAAATTATTAATTGCTGAAAACATACATAATTAATTAAAGTTCATAACCCTTCATACATTACCAACTCATATTTACCACCTTCAAGAATAATCTTATTCACTTCTTTAGACCTTGACATCTTTTATGTGCACTCTTCGCACTTCTTTGGGATTGGACAGCCTCTGCACCAATATGCTCACTGGACTCAGCTGGGCTAGCACCTGGTACGGACCCTCATAGATGCAATGCAGCTTCTCCTGGAATCCTCGGCTTTGGTCGGACTGCACCCGTGCTCTGATGTAGACCTGCTCTCCGATGCGAAGTGGGTTCCCATGTTGTCCATCCGCCTTGTGTTTGTTGCGATCTCTCATCCTTCGAAGGTTGTCCACTGCTTTCTCGAACTGCTTTAGTCGGTCTTCTTCACTGAGATTCCTCTCCACCAGGTCGTTCAAGCTCCACTTGTTGGTTAACGGATCGTTTTTGGCGTGGTTAAACATTAATTCAAATCCACTAAATCCAGTACTCTCACATGTGTTGTTGTTTATGGCTAAATTCAATTCACTGATTTCTTTGTCCCATTTATTTTGTTTGTTATGTGCATAGATTTTTAATATGGCTTTCAAATTGCGTAAAAACCTTTCACTTTTGTTACCCTGGGGCTGATAAGGTATAGTCGTTTTATGAATTATTCCTTTTTTAAAGAAAAATTGTCTTAATTCAAGAGCTTGAAAGTAAGACGCGTTATCTGACACTATTATTTTAGGCAGTGAGAACAAGCTGAAAATTCGATCATTTAACAATTCTTGAATTTTATTGGATTTAATTTCTTTCATGGGGAATAACCAATTAAATTTTGTGAAATCATCCACAACAATAAGCAAGTACTTGTTTTGTTTACTACTCCTAGTTAATGGTCCAAATATATCCATGTATAACTTTTCCATAGGCTGCTTCGAGTAACTTGATACTACAGGTCCTTTTAAATATTTATTTGTACTTTTACATTTTTTACACAATTCACACTTTTGCACTAACCTTTTTATATCTTCATGTAAATTAGGCCTATAAAAGTACTGGTTTATTTTTCTAAAAGTGTTAGCTATTCCAGGATGTCCACCATAGGTTGACGTGTGATAATACTCAAACACCATGTTTATTAATTCTTCGGGTAAATAAACCCTATCTTTACTTCGATTGTTATATTTATACATTAAAACACCATTTTTCAAAAAATATTTTTCATTGTTAGTTTTGTTTCTTATACTACATATAATTTTTATAATTTCCGGATCCTTATTCTGATATTCAGATAACTGTACACATGACATGGGAAAGTCAGTTATGTTAGTTATAAACAGTCTATTGGAGCTGGAGTTGACAATAACAGGTTCTACAGTGGGTGAAACATCGCTACTCTCTTCCTTATCTACATCCATTGTTTGCACTACCGACTGATCATAACAATGAACTAAAATGTCCTCACTTGGAACTTCCTCTTCATTATTGCTAAATATTCTACTTAGATAGTCTGCTAATACATTATCTTTACCCTTAATTATTTCTACTTTAAATGGTAAACTCAAAATTATTTCACACCATCTTGCTAGTTTTCCTAATTTTCTACAATGTGTTAGAATCCAAGCTAAGGCACTATTGTCACACCTCAAAGTGAATGGTTTTACTTCCAAATAACTATAAAATTTCTGTATTGAGGCTGTTACAGCTAAGCATTCCTTATGGTAAATACTCATTACTTTTTCACTTTGATTTAGTTTTTTTAGAATAAAAAGCTACTGGCTTAAGATCGGCTCCCTCATACTGTAATAAACATGCTCCAACTGCATTGTTACTGGCATCAGTGTGTAGAATGAACTCTTGCTCATAATTAGGTATTTTTAATACTGGTGGATTGCTAATTATTGTTTTTATTTTATCAAAACTTTCCTGACACTTGGAATTCCATTCAAATTTAACATTTTTCTTCCTTAATTCATTTAAAGGAGCTGCAAGTTCAGCATAATTTGGAATAAATTTAGCAAAATAACTGGACATTCCTATAAATCGACTTACAGCTTTGCTATTGGTAGGGGGTTTGGCACTTAAAATTGAACTGGTGCGCTCAGGATCTATTGTAACTTGATTATGGCTGATTAGATATCCTAAAAACTTTATTTCTTTAAATACAAATTTTACTTTTTCTGGGTTAACAGTGAGGTTCCATTTATTGAGTCTTTCAGTAACTTCTTTAATATGTTGTAAATGTTCATTTAATGTCTTGGAATAAATTATTAAATCGTCCACATAATTAATAACACACTTGAATTTCAGTCCCTCCAGTACTCTATTTAAATAACTGGATAACAAAGATGAGCCTAAATGAAGACCAAATGGAATGCGATTGAATTCAAATCTTTCAAATGGTGTACTAAAACTTGTTATTCTTTTACTTTCTTCCGATAATCTAATTTGGTGAAAACTGCTACATAAATCTAAGACTGTAAAATATTTTGCTCCTTCTAGGAAATGGTGAATATCATGCAAGTCACCCAGCGGTGTGTTTACTTTCTCTATTTTCTTGTTTACTTCTGAATAATTAATAACTAGCCTATATTTGTCTTCACCCTTCGGTACTAAGAATGCAGGGCTATTGTAAGGTGATTGACTAGGTCTAATAATATTTTGTTTAAGTAAATCATCTAATATATTTTTCAAAATCTTCATCTTAGCAGGATTAACTGGATATGGTCTAATATTGACAGGAGTAGTATCATTCAACTTAATTGTATATTCATAATCTATTCCACTGCCTATTTTATTAGTGTAAACATTTGGATATTTTTCTATTAAATCAACTATTTCTTCCTTGACTTCACTACAGCCAATATTTACTTGTTTACTAACATTGTTTACATTAATTCTTATGTTAGCTAAACTGTGAATGAATTCGATTTTTACCTTAGGCTTGAAGTTAAAATAACACTGGTTACTTTTCAAGTCTACTACCAACTCACTTTGTTTAATAAATTGACTCCCAATTATCATAGCATAACTTAATTGTTTACTTACTTGGACAAGTATTTTCCAAGTAAATTCATTTATTTTTATTTTTAAATTACACTGCCCCAGTATCTTCATTTCACTTTGACTCGCTGTACGACACTTAATATCTGACCTATTCAACTGTAACTTAGGACAACATGCTTTTAATTTGTTAAACAAATCTTCACTAATTACATTAATTGAACTTCCAGTATCAATTAATGCTTCCTGTTTCACTTTGTTGTTTACTATAACTTCAATAGTTGGTAAAATGTTTAGACTGTGTTCCATATTATCAGTGTTATTGTTTACACTTGAGTGAGTCATCTTGTCGTCTGCTGTGTTGTTGTGCATGGGTTTGTTTTTGTTTACATTTTGCGGGATTTCTGGGAGGGGATCGACACGAGATCCGAATTTGGCCAACTCCCTCCCATAATCTAGTTTTTTGGCTTCTGTGTTGTAAAACTTGTTCCGGGTCTATTGTATTTTACTGGGTTGTATTGTTTATTGGGTGGTGTGAAAACTTTGTTGTACTGCTGTGTGTGCTTCTGTGTGTTCCTATTTTGATAGCAATCCCTCGCTATGTGGCCATATTTATTACATATAAAACATGTTTTTCGATCTTCTACATTGTTTACATTACGGCTAGCGCTATGCTTAGGTGGTAGGTATGCTCTTACCTCTCTACGTTGTACATCGTTGTAACATACATTTTGTACTTGAATACACATGCTATCTAGGTCTGCATAGCTGGTAGGATTTCCCACAAATACTAATTTAGCTCTAGTTTCTGGATTTAATCCTAATTTAACAATGTCTACTACTTCTTCTTCGGTGTATCTAGTATTAAGTACCTCACTATAGATTTTCAATTCATTTATATATACTTCTAATGGTTCCCCAGACTTCTGTGGACGGTTTACCATTGTTTTCTTTAAGTTTTCTCTCAGCCCCATTGGAACGAATTGTTTTAGAATAATAAGATGAGTTTCACTTACAGTGTCCCTCTCTTCTTTACACTTTAATATTTTACTATACAAAGGACCGTTAGCATATCCCAAGATAATCTCTAAAATCTCACTATCTTGTAACTTTGTTTCATTTTTCAAAGCTAACATGTTTTTAATGAATTTGATCAACAAGCTAGCGTTTAACCCATCTGTTACCTCAAATCTATTTAGATACCGCTCTAGTGGATTAGGTAGGCGAGAATAATTCAACGTAACATTTCGTTGACAGTTGAAATTATCTGCCATTTCTGGAGATGCGACTCCGTTCAAGGGTGCGCTTATCGATTGGCTCATTAGAACCGGTTTCTGCACTCCTCTTACTAAGCTTTGTTCAAACTCGTCTTCAATTTCACCGTTTCTAGTTATCTCCTGCTCTATGTTGTCCTTCTCTACTAAATCAATGTTAATTTTCCCTACCATTTCCTTCAAGGAATTTAAATTTTCCTCGAGGGATGACACTTTAGCTAAAGCGGCTTCATTACTTACAAACAACCCTTTTAGACCCTTTAATCTTAATTCGTAATGAGCTAACTTAGCTTCAATACGGATTATATCACTTAAACATCTACTTTCCACCACACCCTCAATTCTTTCTTTCAGATTTTCCAAGTTTACTTTAATGAACTCATATTCCTCTCCACCTACTACATGGCCGGACAGGTAACCTATATTAGGCCTAACACCTAACTTGACAAGCTCTCTAAGTTTCTTTCTTAAATCACCCACTAGTATGCTGTCTTCTACTTCTATTCCTCTTAAACGTGCTTCATACATAAGTTCTTTCTTCAGTAGAAAGTCTACCTTGAGTGCCATCTTCTCAATTTATTTAATATTAAATTTTCTTTTAAAATCTGGTCTGAGATAATTGGTTATAAGCACACACTTCTATTTTTAAACGTCTCTCTGTTGTTCAACTAGCAGAGTGGCGCACTTAATGTAGCCTTATTTAAGCTACTATTTATTTTTGATATGTTGAACAACTTAAATGAGAGATTTAAATAAAAATTCTTCAATGATAAAAAGTTTCTTTATTTTTTTTTTATAAATAACTTCAACAAATTAAACTGGTTTCTTCTTAAAATAATAATAAAAACGAAAATAAAAAAATCTCTTCTTTTATTGACTCAATGGAACATAAATAAATTAAAACAAATTAAATCAAATATCTTCAGACCAGAACCTTTTATTTAGGCCAACAGTATCAATAAATCTCTTTAAATTCTCAATTTCAAAAAAATTACTTAAATTGAAGATTTTCCTTAAATTGACAAATATTGCAAAATTGCCTCAAAATTCTTAATTTGAATAATTGAAATTTGAAAACTGAAAATTGAAATACTGTAATTGAAAAACTGAAAAGTTGAAATTCTGAAATTGAAATTCTTAAAGTTGAAATGTTGAAATTGAAAAGTTGAAATTGCCTCCGGGAGATCTGAAAAAAAAAAAAAATAACCAGCTTTTAGTGACTAGAAACATTTTCCTTTCTACAAAATTTTTAAACAGAAGACAAAGCACTCCAAGAACTGTCACTAGAAGAGTGACTACAAACAAGAACAAGTTTTAACCGCGCATGCTTGGTGGATCTTACCCTATCTACTAAAACCCTACTGAAAAACCTAACTAGAGAAAACTTGTAAAAATTACTTACGTAGCTGTCCTGGAGGTTTTAACCCACAACGTGACCACAAACAAAGCGCGACATACGCACACACACTCACTAGCGACAAGGAAATTGCCGATCCGGAAAACAAGACTCCGAACGGTTAAAATCGCCGTGAAGAACAAACGTGGTCACTCGCCAAAAGATTACTTCCAACTGCTCGAACGCCCGCAAACCTTCCACCAACGGACCTACCCCCTCCTTACTCTAGAAGCTAAATCAACCAATAAGAACCCTCTAAACCAGGACAACCGAACAGGTAAGGCCCACCAAACATGTTGACTTCAGAAAACATGACGCATGAAATTGACAGGAAATTAACAACGTGAATATACTGGTTATTTAGCTAATTTAAATGGGAAAAAACTACTTTTTTATTTGAAAGGGGAAGATTCTGAATTTTTCTCAAAACTTGGAGAATTTATATTGAAAACTTTTGGTAAAAGAACCAAACACCTAAATCTCTCAGTTCTTACAATATTTAACATTTTCTAGACACAATTCTCTAAAATCATTATAATGAGACAATTAACAATTGTTACAGCCTACATAAATAAATGTTTAACACAAGTCGTACACTGGAGTAAAATGTGTAGGTAAATATGCTTAGTTTATAATGAATACAGGCTAAAGTACTCATATAAATAAAACAACTCAGTTTATAACTGTATGGATAGTAAAATTACCTTGACCTAATACTGAAAATGAAAAATAATCTATACCATCAATACATTTTCGTTTAACTGTTATAATGCTAATGAACCAGTTTTTTGTACATAAAAACCCTCTTTAAAGTAACGATACTATCAAATAAATTCTTGAAACATCGATAAAAAAAGATAATATTTTGCACTAACTGAAAAATGTATTGCAAAGTGTCAGTTAGTGGAGAACGTAGAAGGTAAAAGAGACAATAACTCTGAATAACGTGTCATGTCATGTCCAGTAGGTACTGACTTGGTACTTTTATCTCGTGAGACAAATAGTTTATGTCAGTAGCAGTGAAAGTCGAGGTAATAGAGCTGGACGTCCAGTAAGAGAACCTGCAATCGACATAAGCAGATGCAATGTCCCAACGGGGAACAGTTAACCATGCTCCCTAGGCAATAACTGTCTGTATTGGTTTAGATTATGTAGGTCAAACTTAAAGTTAAGGATCGTCTTATTTTACCAGTTGAAGTTAGGGCTAAAAAGCCCTCTCTAACCTTGGGACTGCTTTACGTGACTTCCGAACCACGGGAGTGGCAGTGCAAAAACTGTTATTTATTGGGAATGAAACTCGTGCCATTGGCATAGCGAGCCACCACCTTAGCCCCTTAGCTACTGGCGCTCCAAAATCATTGGTAAGCTTGAACAATAAATAAGTTTTGCCTTCAGTTAGTAGTAGAGATCCTTTTTATAAGCCAGAGCAATAAATACCTATGAGAATATCAATCAAAACAATAAACAGCCCTGTTTATTTTCTAATACTTTTTAAGAAGGAGCCAAGTGTATTTTCTGTTATTGAAAAACCCTTTGGTGCCAAGTACCAATCAGAAATGCCATTTCAAGGTCATATGTGGAAGTGGAGTGAGGTAAATATTTTTTCTTCTATCAACGAAGAAATATTGTTCGCATTAATTATTTAAATACACAGATAGGAGGACTGTGTATTTAAATATTTTTTTTCCGTAAATTTACTACCACCTGATAAATATTCTATTGCTCTAAAAAAATTTCCCCAATCATTTTTACGTCCACTGTTAGCGGATTCCTTATCCACTAGGAATCCGATATCACTGGCCTTATCACATCGCTTTCCAAGAACTTACACACGGAGAGCGGATTCACGAACTGGACTTACCAGTTCGTGGCCGACTTAAGTAGCCACCTAATTTAACCTAGCCTGACCTAACCTAATCTGATCCAACCGTGGTTGCGGAAAAGGTCCGTAGGGCTTATAACAATTGTTAATTGTTTCATTATAATTAAATTAGAAAATTGTATTTAGAAAATGTTAAATATTGTAAGAACTGAGAGGTTTAGGAGTTTGGTTTGTTTTCCAAAAGTTTTCGATATAAATTCTCCAAGTTTTGAGAAAATTTCAGAACCTTCCCCTTTCAAATAAAAAAGTAGTTTTTTCCCATATAAATTAGCTAAATAACCAGTATTTTCACGTTTGTTAATTTCCTGTCAATTTCATGCGACATGTTTTCTGAAGGCAACATGTTTGGTGAGCCTTACCTGTTCAGATGTCCTGGTTTAGAGGGTTCTAATTGGTTGATTTAGCTTCTAGAGTTAAGAGGGGGTAAGTCCGTGGGTCGAAGCTTGCGTGCGTTCGAGCAGTTCGGCGATACCTTCCGGAGTGTGACCACGTACGATTCCTCTTTCGAGAACACGGCGATTTAACCGTTCGGTGTTACTTTTCCGTTACGCAATTTTCTTGGTTCGCGTGTGAGTGAGAGGGTGTATGCCGGTCGAACTTTGATGTGGTCACTTTTGGATTTGAAACCTCCAGGACAGCTACGTAAGTAATTTTTACAAGTTTTCTTTAGTTAGGTTTTTCAGTAGGGTTATAGTAGATAGGGTAAGATCCACCAAGCATGCGCGGTTAAACTTGTTTCTGGTTTGAAGTCACTCTTCTAGTGACAGTTCTTAGAGTGTTTTGATTTTCTTGGTTTTGCTTTTAAACTTTGTAAGTAAAAGGAAAAATGTTTCAAGTCACTAAAAGCTGGTTATTTCTTTTGGTTCCAGATATCCCAGAGGCAATTTAAAGAATTTAAAGAAATTTAAAGAAATTTAAAAATTTTTGAAATTTAAAGCAATTTTGAATTAAAACAATTTTAAAATTTAAAGAATTTTAAATGAATTTATAGAATTTTAAAGGAATTTATAGAATTTTAAAGAATTTAGAAAATTTATTACAATTTTGAATTTATAAATTTTTGATTTAATAGTTTAAAGAAATTTACTAAAATAATGTCAAATAAATAAAAAAGGTTTTGGTCTGAAGATATTTAATTTATTATTTTGGAAGAGTTGTGTTAATTTATTTACGTTCCATTGAGTCGATAAAAGAAGAGATTTTTATTTTCGTTTTTATTATTATTTTAAGAAGAAACCTATTTTATGTTTTGAAG
This sequence comes from Stictocephala bisonia, assembly GCA_035578905.1. NCBI lineage: Eukaryota > Metazoa > Arthropoda > Insecta > Hemiptera > Membracidae > Stictocephala > Stictocephala bisonia. The sequence goes on along the minus strand of JAQJVL010000527.1, from coordinate 469,084 downwards.
TAATTTATAAGAAGATAAAAAAAGAAAAATTTTTATCATTGAAAAAGTTTTATTTTAATCTCTCATTTAAGTTGTTCAACATATCAAAAATAAATAGTAGCTTTAATATTGCTACAGGCTTTACTAGGGCAAACATTAATACCGATATAGGTAACAGTTACTTAAAGTTAGAATCTTAGTAGGTTTATCTTACACTGTTAACAATTAATAATAGTATACATTCTGTTAAACCCGACATGCTGGTCGTAAGCTTGAAGTACTGTTACTTTCCATTACAAATTGTGTTAGAGGTTAAAGCCTGGGCTAATGTTCTAGCTGGGAGTTCCCAGGCTGACTCAAATCAGTGTCCAACACTTTGAAATGTGCTCGCTAGTTATCCTTGGAGATTCAATTACTGTCATTAGATTACCAAACACAGCATTTCTAAATACTATTGTGTAGTTTGTAATAAATAATACACTTATTTACGTTTACCACAGTCCATATTGACCACTATTTTATTTTTCAGCGTCATAATATCAAATAAAAATAAGTAAATAAAAGTCATAACATTTATTCAAAATTGGTGTTCATTTGTATAGTTACCAAATCATTAATATTATTTTGATAAAAAGTCCAAGTTAGGGTTGCTTTTTGTGAACACCTATTATTTACTTACTTATTTTCGTTGTTATTGTTGTGTGCCTTGTCAAAACAGGTAGGTATTTATTAAATAAGAATATACGATAAACACTACTACTGGACGAACTAGATGCGCATTCAACAGTCGAACACTATCCACTTCAGTGGTCATGATGAATAAAGGCGCGTTGATGTGGAGTAGAGAGATGTCGGTGTGGATGGATGAGTTCCATCCCCACGATATTGATGTTTGAATCAACCAATGTTAGCAATGAAAATTTAGTTAACTCAACAAAAATTAATTTTCCATACTAATTAATTTGGCCAAACGTTAAGGTGGTAATTCGACACGTTACATTTTTCTATGTATTAAAGAAAAATCTTGCAACAACCGTTCAAGTCCATGAAAGTAAATTTGTTTGGAAATTCTACATACTCCAATTTAAAAAAATTATATATATATATATATATATATATATATATATATATATATATATATAGAATAAAATAGAATAGAATAGAATAGAATATTTTTATTCAAGAAATATTACATGCAGTGGCCCTGCTAAGTGAGAACTCACTTGTCAGCAGGATCCAGAAATTACATATTTTATACATTACATTTAGAAAAAAAAAAAAAAAAAAACAGTATAATATTAAAGAATATACAGTAATGAAAACAATACATATCAGTGTGTATAGTAGTGGCAGATGGTGGGTATTAAAACTTAACTAGTTAACAATAGAAGTGGCATTAATAAATCTTAAGAACTATTGTACATTTGGATGTGTAAAGAGTATCAAATCTTACTCTATGGCAACGACAGCTGATGCCCCCCCACCGCAGCGACCACAGCTGTTAAGCAAGCCTGTCACCACGGGAGCGGGAGCAGCCAGCAGCAGCGTCACGTTGTTTACTACATAACCAATAACAGACTCAAAGATTAAAAATCAAGAATCCTAAAAAGAAATCACAAGAGATATTATTCGTTTGCATTATTTTCAATTGCCTTTGCCCATTTGTGTTATATGTGTTCAGTGTTTGTGTGTTAACCAGTGTCAAATTAACGAATGTGATGTGATGGGTTGGTGTTAATAATGGTTCATCCTTGGTGGGCTTTCATGGCTTGTGTTACTAACTTATATCTTAACACCATTAACGAGATAACTACTTTTTAATCAACCTCAGTGCAGTTTTACATGTCATAAAAAACGCTAACATATTTTAATCATTGCCTTCTAACAGATATTTAACACTAGGGGAGATCTACTCTAGCATGGATATTCAAGGTAAGCATGGGACACCAGCTAACTTTAGCTTCAAGAAAACATATTCCAACGAGATCTTTCATAAGGTTTGTAGGCTACACATAAAAGATTTATTAAAAATATGGTGTAGACTAAGTAGGTAATAACTGTAAAGCCTTAGAAAGTACAGGATGTCATCATATTTAAAGCATAATAGGCCTACTGTGAAGGGCCATTTATGCAACTACAGAGGCAATAACAATAAAACTATAAGTTAAAAACAAAAATCAACAGTGTTTATACAATGTAAATGCACAAAGAAATATTGGGTCTTAGTACAGACCTGGAAAGTGGCTGTGAGTGGGCATAAACAAGCTAATAACAAGATAACAATAAATATTACAATTGGAAATAGACTATAAACTTAAGAGATTAAAATAAAATTACTAATTTTAGATTATGAAAAGGGGAAGAAATTAAAATAATAAACTTACTAACACTTACAACGCATTCCCCATTCAACAGTAGACTATAGGGCCTATTCCTTTTTTTTCTTCTTTTTTTTTTTTTTTTTTGAGTAGGCCTTAAATATTTAGTAAACAGGCCTATGCCTTAACAAAATAAACAGGCTTTAGTACACTATAAATAAATATCAACAATATACAAAGAGGTTAACAAGGTAGGCCCACATAGAACACACCAATCATCAAAAGCTTAGCTTTATGTGCCATTTTGAAGCCACATATATACTCTCTTCCTAAATTTATTGAAGTTATTTTCAGAGTAAATATCGTTTGGAAGCTTATTGAATAATGTTGGAACTATATATCCTGGTAATCTTTCCCCAAATACAGATCTAATGGTTTGGACCTTTAATCTCTTGGTGTTTCTTAAGTTAATTGAAGTAGATTTGGAATTTAGAATTTTATGCTTGTTATTAGAAAAATTACCAATTATAATGGTGTACTGATAAAACCCCTTTGGCGACAGGGTATTTGCTCTTGTATATACGCTTTCCCAGCCACTTTCTCCATCGTTAAACATCATATCTAAACATTTCTTTTGGAGTTTTTTAATTTTATTTAAGTGACAATCTGCGGCTGTTCCATATAGTATTACACCGTATCGTATAATGGATTCAACAAGTGCCTTATATATCGATATCTTTCCTTCATCTCTTAAAACATTTCTAAGCCTATAAAAAGTTGCAGTACAAGCATACAGCTTTCTTTGGATTTTCTCAATATGTTCATTCCAAATCAGTCCATTGTCAATAGTTATTCCTAAATAATCACATTTATTTACAATATCTACTTCAGTGCAGCTACAAACTGTATTATCCTGTGATTCATTAGGCCCACCTTGATTACCAGTATATCTTAGGCAAGAGCAACTATGGTATTTAATTACTGGTTTAAAAGTGAAATTTTTGTTTCTAAGATAAATAGGCATTAGTACAGTTTTCTGAGGGTTAACTTCTGAGGGTTAAATTCCATGTCATGCATCCATTTGTTCACTCTGTTAAAATTATTCTGCATAGTGTGTCTGGCTACTTCCAAATTCACATGAGATGCTATTATCAAAAGATCATCTGCGTATCCCCAGAGTTTGACATTTCTTACTCTACTAAATATATTATTTAGGTATATATTAAATAATACAGGCCCAAGGTTACTTCCTTGAGGTACTCCAAGATTACACAGACTTCTTTTACTATATGTTTGTTCTACTTTTACTGTAAACTGTCTATTTCTCAGGTAAGATTCAAACCATTTTAACTGATTGCCAGTAATTCCAATATCCTCCAGTGTCCTTATCAAATTTTTATGATTTATTGTATCAAAAGCTTTTGACAAATCAATAAAAAGGGCCAGAACATAGCATCCTTTATCTATTTGTATGTTAATGTACTCACTGACCTCCTTTAGTAGATCCTCTGTACCTTTTCCCTTTTGGAAGGCAAACTGGTTTTTGCTAATTATAGAGTTTTCCATGAGGTATTTGTTTAAATAATGGCACACATATTTCTCAAATATTTTTTCGATGCTGGAGAGGAGGGCAATAGGCCTATAGTTCTCGTACTTACTCTTCAAACCTTTCTTGAATATTGGTCTAACTATTGAGGTCTTTAAACAGTCTGGGAATACTCCTGATTTCAATGATAAATTTATTGCTTTTGATAATGCAGGTGATATTTTACTTGATACTAACTTTAGATCTTTGGTTCTTACAGAATCTATTCCACTAGCCTTTTTCACGTTTGATTTTTCTATTAATTCTTTTATTTTATTCTCAGTTGACATAGGTACATAAAAGCTCTGTGATATGTTTGATCTTATCAAATTATTCTCATTTGTAAATTGGATGCCGCAATGATGCCTAATACTATTTATTCCATTTATAAATTCATCTGAAAATCTGTCAGCAATGTGCTCAGGTAAGCCTTCCATTGAACTAACTATTTGTTTGTCGAGATTTTTGTTTTTGCATCTACCTAATAATCGGTTTACACCATTCCACATTTTTCTCACATCATTACCTGCAGTATCAAATAAGGTTTTATAATATTCGTTTTTCCTTTTCCTAATTTGTGCATTCACTCTATTTCTAAAACTCGTGTAACGGTATCTATGTCTGGCATTTTGTGGGTCAGCTTTCCACACTCTAAATAATCTATCTCTTTCTTTTGTCAGTTCTCTCAAATGTTCATTCATCCATTCCTTCTCTGCTCTTCTTTTTTTCTTGTATGTGTGCTGTATGGTAATTTTAGATTTGTCGTAGGCCTTGTTAAATTGATTTATCAAATATTCGAAAGCACAGTCTGTGTTTGATAAGGGCATTTCTGACCAATCTATCCTCCCCAGCTCATTTTTTACTTTATTCTCAACAAGTAGTGCAGAAGTGGCTGGGTGTTCTCTATACTTTGAATCAGGTTGCAAATCAAACCCTGCGCTTACCGTAATTGAATAATGATCTGATATTTTTACTTTAACTACACCCCCCTCTATCTCATCAAAAGCAGAAGTACTTCTGATGTAGATATGGTCTATGCAGGTCTGAGATAGCTTTCCATCTCTTATCTCTTCCCTGGTATAGTCCAAGATTATTCTATTTAAGCCTTTGGAGGCTAAAACAGTTTCATACTCCTGTACGATCCTCTCAGAAGGGTTTTTTACATCAATGTTGGAATCGCCAACGACAATTAAATTACCATTAGGAAATTGACTATCTAACAAGTAACACAATTCGTCTATAAAAAATTGTGAGGTAAGTCCTGTACTGTGAGGTGGTGGCCGATAGAAAGCTAAGAGATTTATTGTAGGGCCTAAGGGTTTTCTGGAGCTTATAGGTTCCAGTATGCCTCCAATGCATTCAAATGAATTAGATTTTAATTTTATTTCTTGAAATTTAATAGTATTATTATTACAAAAAACTGCAATCCCTCCACCTGATTTCTCTAGCCTACACTTACTCACTGTTGAAAAACCATTTATACAGTAGGCTTTTATTGTTTCTTCAGAGCAGTTTAATTCGGATAATATTAAAATATCTATATTATTGATGTAAGATAGCAGTTGCAACATTAAAGAATCCCAGTTTTTCCGTAGTGATCTAATATTAAGGTGAACTAAATTAAACCCTAATCGATTTTGTGGGAAACTACTTTGATTAAACCAAGAATCAAAATTTAAATAATTATCAAAATGGAAGTTTCTATATAGGTCTTCTAAATCGGTAAACATATTTGTTTATGAAGCAAACCAATAAATAAATAAATAAGTAGTTAATATACTATAGGACAAGCAGTAACAATAAGATAGAATTTTAACAACATATAACATAAAAAATAAACTATTACAAAGTATAACAAGAAATAGACTATTAAATGATAACAACAAAATAAATCATAAACTAAACTATGAAATAAGGTAACAGTAATAAATAAATTTTTTTTTTTTTTACGCATTATAGGTTTGGATGTTGACTATAGACTATACACATCACTTCGTAAGATATTCATGGGTTTGAATGATTATTAAATTATATGATTCTATAAGCTGAAAAAAATGATTATTTAATAGTGAGAAACAAAATAAATAAATAACTATAAAAAGTAAACACCAAATTCTGACTCTGATAAAATTAAACACCGCAATATAGTCAAACACTAACAACTAAAAAACAATAGTACTCTTGTAAGGTGAAAATAAATTAAATTTATTGATTCACACATGATTGTTCAAAAACACAGAATCATAAATAAATAAATAATATAAAAACCCATTGTAGTATTTATCAAAATGTAAAGTATTCGTATATTGTTTTCACCTTCCACTATTTAAATGGAGTTAAATTATATTTCGATGTAAAAATTTACAAAATACGATATTGTGATAAAGATCAAAAGTGAACGTACCATGTACGTGTTAATGCTGTTTGTAATGTTCACCTAACGAACAGCATTCTAATGATAATTCCAGTTAAACCCCATTAGCATAATTCTATTATTGTTACATTATCTGGATTACGTGTTTGGTCATTGATGGTTCACTGTAATTTATTAGTAGAATTCTTTCACACTATAACGCTATTAATGAAGTCATTTTTTTAGATTTAAAATATAAAAAGAAGTTCTTAAGTTGAATTTTTTGTTTGTTTTACGAAGTGATTTAATTTTTTTTAGAACTGCATCAGATAAATTACACTAATGATCATAATTGAACATACTCGTCAATTATGTAAAAGTGTTTTAAATTATATTTCGTTACGTTTTTATCTTAGATTGTTCAATGTATATATTCTATAGTAATTCTCAAATTATACAAGAAAGTTCAACATAGACTGTTGTATTAATGGGACCTACTGTACCATATTTTTGATATTATAGTATCTATAATGGTTTTTGTAGAATCACAAAGTCATACATAAATACATTCCGATGTTTAACTGTCTGTCCGAACAGTCAATGTAGTTAACTAATTATAGTATTCTGTTGCAATATCATCAAGAGTAATTTCCTTAGTAAATTTATCCTCTAACTTACACGAGTAGGTTTCTACGCATGGAATATATGGTAATTGAAGCTGAAACCATTATACATCTTATTAAAAAATACGTTAAAGGTGTTGTAATAAGTCAGGCTGCATGGTAAATAATAACAAAATATAATGTTTTCATATTTAAAATTTATCTTAAATATTAATTTTAGATTTGCTACTTGCTTACAGCTTGATTCTTTTTAATTATTCTGTTTAGAGACGTCAAAAAGAATCTTTTTTTGAGACGTACAATTTTAGAATGAACTTATTGCTGTCAATAAGTTTGTTATGTACGAGCTGATATACGTCAGATCCTCACTGTCTGGGGTTTTACGGTAAGTGGAACTGGTTTCGTAAAACTAGAATATATTAATTATATTTTGAGCACGAAATATTAAATTCCAGCATAGATGAATAATTTCACTGATTAAAAAAACTGACTTATTATTCTGAAGTCAAATTCTTCTAAATCAGTGCCATTCATTGCTTAAGCTAATATTATCATCATATTTGTAGGTTCCATGCATAATATTGATCAAAAAACATAAAATAGAATATTATATATCATTTTATGAATTCACGATTTTTATCCATAAAAATTAACTTTAATTAAACTCTTATTTCCACAAAAATAACATTTAATTGGAGTTTTAGTTTTGAACATTACAGGATTTTTTTATGTTAAATTTATTCGTTGCAGGCTTACAACTTATAACAATAACAAATATTTGCATTAGCTTTTTACTATTTTTACCTCCACTATAGTTACAAAGCTTTAGAACAGAGGAAACGTGTAAGTTCAACATTGTGGTGAGTTCAAATTAAATTGAATTAATCAGCTTTAACAAACAGAACTTTGGTAACGGGCCATGGCAGTCAATGAAGAACAATACCAGATCACAAAGGCACAACTAGAATAGATTCCAATACCTGTGGCCTTTCCCACTGCAGTTACACTCTATTGTGGTTACAATTACATTATAACATAGTGAGTTAAACTGTAATCTTTTTCCGTTACTTCACTACCACTACTTTTTTTGTTTCCGTTAATTCACTAACACTTGTGAAATATTCTATTGCTCTAAAAATTATTTTCCACTAATTTTTACGTCCTCTGTGGTATTCTTTATCCGCTAGGAATCCGATATCACTGGCCTTATCGCTTTCCAAGAACTTACACACGGAGAGCGCATTCGCCGGTATTATTCGTTGCATTTACCAGTTTGTGACCAACTTTAGTAGCCACTTAACATAACATAACTATAATTGCGATAAAAAAGTAGTGGTAGTGAAGTACCGGAAAAAGTAGTGGTCGTGGTTTAGCGGAGATGGTCCTAGTAAAGGTTTTAAATAAATCTTATGATGATTTTGAATTAATTTTTTATGTCACATCTAATGTATTCGACAGTTTAAGTATTTTACGAATGAATAAAATAGTTCAGTTTTACTTTTTTACGATTTGAATTGGTTTAAGGTACATCACAGTGTACCACCTCTGATCTGTTTCTATATTCTAAATGTTATTATTAATAATAATCCATTATTATGTGTCAATAAGTAATGTAATTTAATAAATATAATTTTCTGAAGCTCCAGTATCCTTATATTTATATGAAAACAAGCAAACCAACAATATTACCGTTAAAAAGGCTGTACTTTTGTATATAAAATTAATGGAACGTTTGTGTTAAGTTTTCTTAAATATTTTGTTTTTTTGTATCTGAAATTGTTATTCAAAACACAACTTGGTGTGGCAAAATAAACTGGTCATTTCCCTGTAGTTTATCTACAATAACACTGTAAAAGACATAGTATAAATAAAATTAATCATAATTTACTTTAAACTAAAAAAATAAAGTGTAAGTTGTTGTCTAAAGTGTTAAAAATATACTATTGAGCTTGTCTCACCAAGACAGAGTGTTTTTGGGTTTCTAGTATTTTACAATTGAGGTTAGTCTGACTGGTCACTATATTAAGTTTAAATTTTTATCAAAATATACTTCATAACTTTGAAAACATATTTCGAAAATGAAAGTACACTTATTATAATTACAAATTATAAAATTCTATCTACCAACTCTATTAATAGCTAATCGTGTTAGTCCTACCCTACTCAAGATGGTACAACATGCTCTCCCTACTTTAACAACGATTCTACTGGCTCTTTCACACCACTTAAAAAATTTTTATCTCTATAAAAAGTCACCCTTATGATGAAACAAATACACATTTAATAACACATTTGGTGCAGTTAAATAGATTATGACAGCTAAGAAATTAAGTAAATAGGCAATAATTACTTAGTACTTGACAGTTTCAGAATTCTCTCATCAAGAAGAAAATTGATTTAAGTGGACAATTATTTAGAGTCAGAAAAATTCGTGTTATGTTTCAAGGACCTAATATACAAAAAAATCTGCTCACTACGCTTTAATAGTTTAATGTTAGAAACAAACTCACCTTCATGCTAAAAGACAAACATAACAATTTAATTTAAATTTAAATGGTAACATCAGTTTCTCAAATATATGCAATGAACATAATATTAGCAAGTTGAGAGGTGACCTCTATCCTGGTGCATTGTGTATTCAGGTGGTATTATCTTATGTTGAAAGCACTTACCCGAAAAGTGAGTAGATATTCTATTTGCTTACAAAATGTTATTCCTTTAATGAATGGTGAATATGCGAAAGGCTTACTCCTTGAGAACAATATATATATATATATATATATATATAAACCCATATTAAGTGGTAATTTTGTGTTAACATACATTTTGAACGAAATAAAATAAATACTTAAAAACGTTAATGAGCAAATCATAAAAAATAAATCTTACTCCTGTTTAACATTAATTTTGGCTTTTATAAAGTGTTTTTACACGTTAAACGGTTAAAATAAAAACTTCTGTTCATTATGTACTACAGATATGTTTGCTATACATAAATACTTTTAATTTGCACTGAAATCGTATCATTATTTGTGATACGACTGAGTTTTGGTTAAAAATGTAACGCCAGTAACATTTTAATCAAGTCAGCTACAATAAAATATACAGCAAGGATGTTAGTGCCTTCAATTTGCTGATTGGCAGGAAGAACATTGGTTTTATCGTGACCCGCTAATATCATATACTCATAATGAATATGGCCACCATCACTAATAAATTTCTGTAGATACAAATATTTATGTTTAAGCCCAGTCTTGCCATAGTGCCACCTGAACAAGTTGAAAACCTTTATTTCTACAGTAGATTGGGTTATCGGTTTATATATTCCACTTTTAATGTGTACTCAATTAAATAATGACAACTTTTTTTCTACGTGTACTATCCTAATTGCTATAAAAATATACCAATATGTTTTGAGATGGAAATTAAAGTTATTCAAATTATATGAAATGTAATACTATAAATTTTAATGTCTTAGAAGAATTTATGCATTCAAATAGTAATAACAAAGAATCTTTAAATATCAAGCATTTTCATCAAACCAATACAAATTATTTGCAATGCTTAGAAATACAAAATAACCATTACAATTATACGTTTGCGAGGTAGGAGGAGTTTCACAAGTGGTTATATATTATGTTACAGTGGTTGTATTCAATCATTCATGGTTAAAATTTTAACATGCTTTTGAGTGTTTAGTTAAAACATTAAGTTAAAGATTTATGTATAGTTATAAAAACATATTTATAAAAGTTCAAATCAGTAACTAGTAGAACTTCAGATCTATGACTAATAGATGGTAATAAACGTTAGTCATTTTATAATACACATTGACGATGAGTAAACAAACGTTTAATTGTGTCATTGTTTAATGACCAATTAAAATGCTATACTACTCGTAAATTGAGAATTTGCACCATTGATTATAATACAAACTTGACCTTGCTCTCGCTTAAAATAAAAATGGAGTTGTATTTAAAAAATGATAACATAACTATAATTATAATAAAATTATATTATTTAATGTGTATTACTATAAATACAGACCTTGTGTAATAGAGGAAGAAACATATTTAGTTAAATGAAATATTATAAACTGTTTCTAAAATGTATTATTTAAAACTGGTTATAAAACGGATTACATACTTTTTCATTGTAGTAGGTTTAAAGGACCTTTCCTTTTAATTCACTACCACTACTTTTTTTATGACAATTACGGATAGGTTAGGTTAGGTCAGGTTAGGTTTGTTAAGTGGCTACTAAAATTGAACTGGTATATCCAATGAGTGACTTACCGCAGAATGCGATCTCCTGCGTAAGTTCTTGGAAAGCGATAAGATAAGGCCAGTGATATCGGATTCCTTCCTAGCGGATAAGGAAAACCACAGTGGGCGTAAAAATAAGTGGGGAACAGTTTTAAGAGCATTAAACATTTTACTAAGTGGTAGTGATGGAAGCAAAAAGTAGTGGTAGTGTTTTAACTGAAAATAACCGGTTTAAATGTTTTGTATACATATTTTCTTATTTTTATTTAAAATACTCTATTTAATTTATTTAACATTTTAGAAATAATGAAATACGTCGGTAAAAATACTAAGAGATAAATGTTCCTTCATGAATAAATGTCCTTCCAAATTTTAAAATGATGAACACAATAATCATAATAAGACTTGCCTCAAAATAAATAAATTCTTTTACAAAACTACTAATATGTAAAGAAAGTTTGTATGAAAAATTTAAATGGTTATATATTATGTTTTTTAACATATAATGTCAATATGCACAGTACAACTTTGAATTTAAAGTCAGTTTGAAACCACACAAACATAAACCCCAACATAAAGTTGTTATGTTCGGAGATGTCCTCGTATGTACTCAATCACGCACGCACGCAAGGGAATGGCTTCTCTCACACAGGGGTGTGACCCCTGCGGAGGTCAGTTGATCATTGGTCCAACTACCTCGCAAAACAAAACTGGGCTTATCTTTCCAGGTGAGGGAAACCTTTTTAATGCGCTCTCCACAAAAAGCCATAAGATATTTTACTTAATTTTTATTTAGATATTGTTGAAATCATTATTATGACTGAAACGTAACTTATAAGTCGGTTACAAAACACTAGTGCAAGAAACATAAATGGAAAGACATTAGAACCTCGAATTACATTTCCAAATGACAGATGTAAAATCCCATTCAGTCTGGATTCCCAACAAAAGGAAACGATTAAGTACCCGGAATGGGTGCAAATAAAGGTGACAAAGGCAGACTATTGTACGTTATTTTAGACCCGGACCCTACTTATCGTTATATTTCAATGCTTCTTACAACTGCCACATTCAAACCACTGGCCGTAATATGGTATAATTAAATTGTGACCAAGTATTTTACAGTAAATGTTATACGGTAAAATACATTTACCAGCCATATCCGTCCGAAAGTAAAATTACCACGACTCGAGCATAACCCAAACTAAAAATAATTTGCTATACCAAACAGACATTTTGCATGTAGTAAAACTGATATAAATATGAATCATGTTATAAATCCTGTAATGTCATTAATATTTTCAAATTAATTAAACCAGTTAGATGCAAATAATATGATTTGAACTAGATTATATTGCAGTACAAATATATCTGAAAAATACATTTTGGATGTTTCATGTATTAGTGAGCCAATTTAATTTGGATTAATCAGCTTTCACAAACCGAACTTTGGTAACAGGCAGTGACAATAGAAGGACAATACAAGATCACAATACTACAAATAGAATGGCTTCCATAACAGTTTCCCTTATCGCTGTTTCTCTTACAATCACTTCTACTGTTGTTATACTGAATGACTGTATAACAAATTCAATAAAATAATACTAGATTCTATAGAATGTCTTAAATTAAAAGTCCGTCTGAAAAGTAGACTTAATATGTTGGCATGCTATTTATTTCATCATATGAGTTTTTTAGTATATTCAAGTTTTTTTCTCATTTTCCATCTAAAGTAAAATGCATGATACTTTTACTGAACCAGGCATGTTTCTATGAACTAAAAATTGTTACTAAAACTCACAGTACTTGCCAATCAAACCTTTGAATGAGCATATATATTTTATTTTTCTCTTATTATTGAATATTATTGTATAGTATTGTGTGAGATATTTTACATTTTAACATACTGATAGGTAATCTAGAAATAAAAACAAACTTCAGTGTCAACTATGGTCTTGTAATTATCCGCTTTTATACTTGGTCAAATTTGTAAATACGCGTAATTTGATTCTACGGATTTTCAAAAGTAAGTCAAGCTATAATGCTACTGATTGTATTTTTTAAGTTTATATGGAAGAAGTTTAAAAGATCGGCAATAACTTGTTTAAAAAATTAGGCCTCTTGCTAGCGCAATGGTTTGCACTTCTGCTTCAAAAGTAGAAGATAGCGGGTTCAAATCCCGGAAGGTCCACTTAGATTTGCCATATGTGTTTGGACCGTTGTCCCTCAACAGTGTTTGAATAGTATGTTAAAAATACCATTGGCGTGGTAAAAGAAAAAAATTAAAAAAAATTACGCTTGAGCCATATGTAGGTACATACTTTATACATGCGTATCTTAAAATTTTAAAACTACAGTATAGAAGGTGGAGATACGCGTTAAACTGCAGTGATTGAGACACGTAAAAGTTATACAGAATAACTTTTGTTAGAGATAATGTATATTAAATATTTTTATGACTGAATCATCAATAATCTGTTGTACATTATCTCTAAATGTGCAACTTGTAATATCCCTAAATATAATAACATTTAATAAAAATAATTACGTAAACAAACAAAGTTGATTACGTTGACAACTAGAACACAGAAAGAATGTTTAAATAACAATATATTTTAAAATATGATAGGTTTTAATTTTTTATGTGTACATCAACAAAATCCTATAAAATCACCTAATTTCGAGTTATTTACACTAAACGAACTTCTCTACTTTTATTTATCCACATCTCGCTTTTTTTCTTAGTGTCATTAAATGTGCACAATTGAAATATCAGCATACATTCCTGCTTATAGTTTTGATTTTATTTTAAACAAACTATAAGCATAAATTGTTTTAAAATGTTTGTAAGTGTTAGGAGCGTTTCAAAAGGTTGTCAACCATTTATTTCATTTAAATCAACAGTTTGCTTGCAACAAACAGGTCACAAAAGTACATCCTCAGATTTTGTTAGTCAATAAGTCAGTTGCAACCTTATCTTATCTCAAGTGCAAGACACGTCAGTAAGTCCGTGACTTCCTACCGTAAGATTGAGATAATTCAAGAGGAGGGAGTCACAACGATTACTCTGGCATATTGTGGACTTTGTGTATTGATTTAGATAAAGGAGGGATACACATTACTGCATGTCTTATGTTCGATCGACGTTAAAGATCCGTAATATACTAAGTAGTTTTTTTATTAATGACTCATTTTTTCTTACACCAAATGGATTAATAATATGGGCTTGAAGAATTGCTAAGGCAGGCAATTCCCTAAAAACTGTTGTACTGACACGCTTACAACTTAACCCTGTGTGTGCACTCTAGATATGTGTCCTTCATTATTGGTCCTCATGTCACAACAATGCTGTTGACTGAATACCGGAAACTTCGTTCGTTACACGGAAATTTCGTTAGAGTCGTAATATGTGGACAATTCGTTACACTTTTGGGGCCGACTATATGAGTTGGGTCTCGCCCGTCTGGGCACTGGGTGGTACGAAAGTCAACCGCACGCCTTCCCCTATTTTATTATCAAAAATACACTCCCCTCATAAATTTTCAAGTTAGTAGAGACTCAAATCTCTTGTTCAACACAGGTTGTTGAGTTTTCTTGTCCTACACTGGTTGTTGTGGTTTATCACCTCACACTAGTCGTGGAAGGCCTTGTTTCATACTAAAACATCCAAAATCTATTCCGAAGTGCAGTTAGATGATAACCCTTCCCTTGTTGAGTATTTTCAGGGGTTTAGAAACACTATAAATTCATATTTACATAATTATTATTCAACCTTTTTTGTTTCAATTCATTTACTATGAAAATAAACGAACGTAAAATTTATTGTAAAATTAATACACTATTATAGTGTGAGATTAGAGTGGAAACATTTTTTCAATAATATTGTTTATTATAATCACTGCTTAGTTCACTACTGGAAATGTAGCAAATTGTTGTACATTTTCAGTTATCTGGAAAAATACAATTCAGCTTAGTTATTTAAATATAGAAACTTAACTTTATGGGCGCTGAATCTGCAATCAACTCAGAAATGACAGGTATCTTGTTCTATTCAAAACAAAACTACCAGTAAAAGAAAACGATTAGAAGCTCAGAACGGATACTAATAAAGGACACAAAGACAGCTTACGTTGTTGTATAACTACCTATAATTATAACTACGCTTCAATACCACTTGCCCCATCCAACCCAGACGAGCAGAATTATTTTGTGATAATATACACAATGTAGTACATAAATACGTTTACGTGTTTTGTGTCATATTGTACAATTAAAAGTTATTAAAAGTTACAATATAAACACAAAATGCACAAATATTTATCCATTTTGTACTTGTATTGTAATATATTTGTGCATGTTGTGCTTATTTTGTAATACATTTGTGTTGTGTGACGTTCACTTGTACTGTATATATACCAACACGTATTATGCTAATTAAAAACTATTATTAAAAGTAACATAGGAGGAATTATTACTGTCAAATAGCTTCATTATTTTCATGTGGTATTAGGCAGTGAGATAATTTTATCTATCAAGTTTAACTACAAATAAATAATTATGATGATTATATTAGCTATCGGGGGAAATATGAAGAATCGTCATTTTAATCATTATTTAAATCAATACAAACAAAACATAAAATATTAAATTATTACAGTTAGTATTATAAACAGACTGAGCATATCAAATAAAGCATACACTTAAATAAAATTGATAATTTAAAACGTTTGTTGTATTTTTTATCAGTATAGTAGGAAAATATTAATTACTAGACTATTTGAAATATTTTTTCTGTTTTAATTTTAAGGGTCTGGGCCTTAATAGTTAAAAAATCTCCTAAACTGTTGATAAAAAATATCATTTAATGATTTAGACCAACACATATTGTATAAATATGTTTAGTTAGTACACATTATTTATTTACACCATAACGTTTTGATATTTTTTAATGTTGTTTTATTTTTTCAACTAGCTTGGATATTAACTAAGGATAATTTATTAGAATAGTAACAATAAACTGTTACTCGGATTACGCTATATTAAATTTATAGATTTTATTTCGTTGACTTTCAATTTTAGTTTATGAAATACTGATGTATATAACAACGTTTATAATTTTTGAATAATAATATAAAAGTATATTTCACTAGTTCGTATCTAATTAAATTATATTAATTTTGCCAATAACATTTCAATCAGAGTTAACGTAGAATTTCTACGTCCGTACTGAAATAAATTAATTAACTTTCACAAACAGAACTTTGGTAACTGGCGGTGGCAGTCAATGAAGAACAATACCAGATCACAAAGGTACAATCAGAATGGCCTCGACCAATACCATTACAACTTTTCAAAACAATACTATTTATACTTAATTACTGAATACTATATGAAATACAGAAACTCATCTTATATAATAAAGTATTTGATGAAAGCACGTATCTAAAATGTAAATAACGTAATATTATTTAAATACATACAGTGAGATGTTTATTTGTTAAGACGCATTGCCTTTTCACACATGCATAGAGTAATCCTTTATCTAGTCTTGTTTGAAACATAAACTTAAGTAAGCTAGGCATTTAGTAATATTGTGACACATATTACTAAAATACGTTGTTTCTAATAGTAGTAACTTCCCATTTTTCCTAGCAAGCAGTGTCACAAACAGGGACTAGATAAAATATAAATAACCATACCGTGAAAACAAAAAACAAACACTTTCAATGTTTTTGATAAGCAATTTGGTAGACATTTTCCTGGAGTTTACATACGGCAACGTTGAGGCTGTCATCTAAAATAGTGAAGGCTACTATCATATTTTCAGTTAATTCATCCAAAAGTTTTTTATAACAAATTTTAGACTACTCAACTTTCTAATACTGTATTTAAATTTAAACTATATTAATCAATCTCGCTGACTACATTTCAGTTTAATTCGTTAGTGATATTTGGAGCTATACTCTCATTTGAAACACTCGTATGAAAACTATATATATCTCAAGACACTTAGTCAACCATCAGATTTTGTTTGAAGATTACTACACCTTCTTTGCATGGCTACAATTTACTAAGCTAAAATGTGACTATATTTAAAAAAATATGTTGGGAACCAATATGTTTGTCTTAAAAGGCAGTCTTTCATTTCAAATAACATTATAACCTTAGCAGTTGATTTTTAGAGTCAAACACAAAACGTTTATTACATTTTAGGAACCTTTTCCGTTAATTCACTACAACTATTTTTATCGCAATTACGGTTAGGTTAGGTCAGGTTAGGTCAGGTCAGAGGTTATTAAAGTCGATCACAAACTGGTAAATTCAATTAACTTACCACCAAATGCGCTCTCCGTGTGTAAGTTCTTGGAAAGCGATAAGATAAGTCTAGCGATTCGGATTCCTAGCGGACAAGGAATACCACAGTGGACGTAAAAATGATTAGGGGGCCGTTTTTAGAGCAATAGAATATTTATCAAGCAGTAGTGAATTAACGGAAAGGATCTCATTTTAGTGTTTGAGTTAGAAATAAATAAATACCATTGTTCGAGAGTAGCGGTTAAACAAATGTTATTGTTACATTTTCAGGCTTCGTGTAGTGTATTCACACGTCCTTTTATTTACTGACTTTATTTTAAGCCGTATATCTAACCATTTTAATTCCGCTCAAGTGAAACAGGACTATTCAAAAAAGGTAAGAGCATATTGGATTGTTACTTGCTATCCATTTGTTTTTAGTTTTTATTTATGCATTCAGGCCTAGACTCTCAGGGTTTATGTAATATACTATCACAGGTGAAATTCGGTTACAAATAATTTTCGCTCATGTCAAAAACTACATGCAAACAATGTTTGTAACTGACCACACAGTCAATACTTGTAAACTAATATTACAAGTAAATTATATTGCTTTTGTATAGGTCATTCCGGATCAATTTACTGCAAACCAAACTGCATCGGAATTGAAATGAGATCCGTTTGGATGTGAAATTACTTTTTAGGAAGTTTACCATGGCTAAATGGAGCTACATAATGATTGATTTAATTTACTATGAGGGTTGATAGACGAGAACAATGTGATGAAATACTCATTTAAATACAACGTTTTTGTCGCTCCTATTTGTAATACATAAAATTAAACATGCTTTATTCTACTGTTATTTGTAAATCTAGAAAATTCTGTTATTTAATAATAAATTACCAAGTGTATTAAAATTATTTTGAAGGAATAGGTCAAGTATTTCCTCCATCATTAAAGCACAAATAACATTTAGAACTTTGCTTTGTATAATAGTTGTATGTTTTGAAAGAAATGTTTAGTAAATGGTATTTAGATATTTAATATTTTATTGATAATATCAATCAATATAAATGTATTACTCAAAATGCAAAGAACATACTACTCATAAATAAAACTGAACATTTTACTGTATTGTAACTTTTCTTAACACATTTTTATTTTTACCGTAAATAACAAATATCTACCTTGAAATGGCAGCAGGTTATTTGAGCTGAGTACACGCAACTTGGGGTGCATGCTGAGTTTTTCAAATTACTATAATAATGGGCTATCATCCTTATCTACATAACGATCCTCGTACAAGTCGACAGGTGGAGAACTGGATCTTATTTAGAACAAAACTTTATTCTTAAATTTGTAATTGTTTTGTTACAAATGCATTTTTAACTTCGCTGTCTTAAGTTATCTTAAGACGATTTGCGGTCTATATTTTATATTTTACTATAAATATTTAATTCGTTTCAAAAATTGCGTCCTAAAAAAAATAACCTATCGAGTCATTCTAATATATTTGTCTGCTATATAATTAATAAATGAGAACTATAGTATTTCTAAATAATTATACCAGAATAGGAGACATCCATTGTAAAATCTTACTATACTAGAAAATATGAAACCAAATCACATGTAAAAATATAGTCAACGAGCCTGTTTATTAGAAACTGTAATACTTCGTTGGTTGTCTGATTATGTTTTCTTGAGCAGTCATGATTGTTTAAATTATTGAAATAGTAATTGTATTATTTGTGAATTTCTCATAATCTATTGAACGATATTTATAAACTTGTGCTTTACTCTGAATGTTTTATTTTTAATTGTCTCGTTAAGGTAAATCTCAGGAGCTTAGTTTCTTATTGTAACCCACAAATAAGAACAACAATAATATGGAGTTTGTTGTTATTCCACAAACACTTTCATACAATCAGAAGTATATTTATAAGGATTAATATCTGTACATCTGTGGATTATTATGTTAAATAAGTTTTATTGTTTATAAAAGATGATATAACCTAAAGAGATGTATCAAAATCTTGTGTAATATAAAGCCATTATTATCATGTTGATGGTTTGTCAGTCTCAGGCATCCTCTATGTCATTTAAATTGTAACAAACTTACTTTGATATTAGTATTTCAGTCAAAGTCATGTATAAATATTTTACTAACACTTAACTACCCTTGTTGTAAAATTTATATGTTTAGGCTTTTCTCCGTTGAAAATTTTTTAAAGGATTAAAATAGTTTCAGTAATGATGATTAACTTACCAAACTGTAATACAGAGAACCCCATTAGATATAATACAAATTTTTAAAGTAAATAATAATAAAACCATCATAAAATATATGAATTACACTTGCAAGGCAGGAGTCAAATATACATTTCCAAAAAATCACTTATGTATAGTCTGAGTTCAGTAAAATTATTAATGTAACCTTTGCTTAAGATGTTAGAAATATTTTCCTTGTGTGTAACTTTTGTCAATCAAATATAAAGGACTTCCCTCAAAATTAGTTTTTCAATACGACTACTTTTCAAAGGATTACTTCAAAACTAAATCTTCTTTAATAGGGGATGTCATAAGGAGGGGATTACACACGAAGATTAATATAACTTTTTAATACAAAAATTGAACATTTGTATCAATGTAGTTTTTACACTACAAACTGATTGATTTAATCCCATTTATTGTACCAAATCATATTATTCTTGCATATTCACCAACATTTGTTTGAAAACTTCTATACCATGAATAGCACAGCAATAATGCACATTACAAAAAACAAAAATTGAACCTCCAATTTTATAAGTTTAATAATTATAAACAAATCTTCATGGCAAGAGAACTGTATTTTGTAACAGGAATATTTTAAGGTAGATTTTGTGATATCATTTGTAACGTTTGGAAACATTATGACAGAAATACTGAAAAAGTTCTGAACCAGAAATCGATTCAGAAGACATGCAGAAACCACTTCTTCTATTCCTAAGTTTGTTGAGTTTGAGGACGACAAGCTTTCCAGTTATGTCTGTTTTTGAAATACGTTAATTATTGAAAAATAGTTACTGCATACTAAAAACTAAATTTAATACATACTTGATGGATCCTTTCATGATAGAATTTTAAATCTAGTAATATGTTATTCTAACTATATCTATTAAAAACGTATGCTTTACTCAGTAAATAAACCTACTGTAAAACTATTTGTAGTTGCCAAGTCTTAAAAAATATTCATATACTGCCAGAGAAATATTAAATATTCATCTGATATTGTATAGAATCACAGTCAGTTCAACGATTATTGTGTCAATCTAAGACTATTATTCATTATTATTACTATTCAGTATTCATCTCTAAGACGCCAATCGTAGATATATGGACGAACATGAGGGGCGAATGAGTGTGATGAGTGTAGATGAACGAGTGTAGTCATTGTTACTATCTGAGTAGTAGCTCTTA
Source organism: Stictocephala bisonia (assembly GCA_035578905.1). NCBI lineage: Eukaryota > Metazoa > Arthropoda > Insecta > Hemiptera > Membracidae > Stictocephala > Stictocephala bisonia. The sequence continues at coordinate 448,207 of JAQJVL010000527.1, read as the reverse complement.
GCTCAGAAATGACTATAGCCCAATAGCTAGAGCAACTAAGCGACCTACAGCTTTACGTGGAATCCGAACCACGTAGTGTTGGTCTGATTTTCAGCTAACTGACAAGTCTAACACTCAGTTCTTTCCCCTACACAACATCTGAACCTTGTCTACCATCCAACATGGCCACCTCAGACTTCTATAGTAGTGACTTCTATGAGGAAGGAGCACTTAACCTATCACCTACAATCTCCCAAAAATTATATTATAAACCCAAAACCAATGCGATTTAGATATATTTAAAAAAATACAGCATATTATCAGTTTCAGATACACTAACCTATTTAAACATATATACGTAAATAAAAAATACTAATTTAGTTTAATGTATTGCATGTAATTTTAAAATTACAAAATACAACTAAGAATCTAAAACTATTTCTCTAATAAGATTGTGGTTTGTGTTTGTATAATGAACAGAAATGATTTGACACGATACACGCTAATGAGGGTAGGTCCAATTAACATGTGCAATAGAGCTAATGAGGGTGTTAGCTACATAATTACTCCATTGGTGGTATGTTATAACAAGGAATACATCTGGAACTCGAATATGATTTGTAAGGAAACATTTTATTTGGCAATTTTATATATATAAACTTACAGATGACAATCTAACCAATTATGAACTGCTTGCAGAATTTCTATCCTCCCAAGAAAAATAAATTTCCAAACTACTAATTTGATTGTGTTCAAAAACTTAATAAATTTATGTCCAAAAACAACAAAAATTTGATGAAGTTGTTAGACTTATTTACAGCTCCAATAAACAAAGTTGTATGTGCCCTTACAAATTTGTATCTCGTGTATATAGTTACAAGCCGAAAAGAGGGGTAGAATAATGTATCATGACACTTTGGTGGCTAATGTATTTGATACAAAAGGAACTTTACGTGATGGTACTACTAACCCTTCGTATATGACTTGCACGTTTTAAGTTGAATTGGTTTATGAATCACCTTAAAATTCAATATATTTATATTAATTATCATACATCCATCTATGAAATTACTTAAATTACAAATTATATCACACATTTTACTTGGAATTTATATTTGCTTTAACTAGATACTCAAATAATAATGGTTCCAAATGGGTTGTGGTAGATTGGAAATGAGAACTGCTGATGCTGGAAGACTTGTCTTTCATTTATAAAATAGAACATAATTTTTAGATGGTAATTGTTGATGAGCAAAAAAAATACAAAAGTGTCCGATTGTTACTGTGATTTTATCTAAATGTATAACCTTTTACTTCAAAATTATTTAGGCGATATACCAATATTGGTTTCACACTGAAACTAATTTAAGACAACAATTTTACCTAAGTCCAGTGAAAAAATAGTTTAATATTTAATCACTATCTTAAATTACTTTCAATTTAGTTCATTTTTAAGCCTTACCAATGCATTCATTGCAGTACCACTGAAAATTTCAATTTTTGTTTTCTTAATAAAAAATACAAATATTAACAGTGTAAAACCTTTTAAGGAGAGACTTCGTTCAATAGGAAAATATAAAAAATATTTTAAGAATGAAATAAATAAATTACATTTTACACATTGAACCAGTCTTGAGATATGTATAAAACAAACATGTATCATCCAATTCCATTTTTAGATACACAATACGCATGTATGTAATAGTTTTCTGTTGTTAAAGGAGTACATGTATCAAAGAATCAGTTCGGAATGAACCATATATCTTAACTCAGTGCAAACTTATATGTGACCTCCCAGCGTGAAATTGAATCTTCAGAGAAGGTGGGATATACCGTCCCATATACAGTACAGTGGACTGCCAGTGACTTTGTAAATTACGATTAGAATATGGTTGCTGTTATATAATTGTGTTCATCAATCTCTTATAAAAGGACTATCTCATATCCCAAAATTTTATAATAAAGATTTATTTAATTATTTAGATATAAACTATGCGGTCAACATAGTTAAAGCTATAAGCTTGTAAACCTTATAGGTTTGTTTTATTCTTGTAATAAACTATTATTCTGCTCAAATATTCTATTTAGCGTTTTTTATTGCTGTTGATGTCCTTGAAACATATTTATTTGGGCGAATATCATTCAAATATTTATTATTTGCAATATTTTATAATATAATAAAAAAAAGAAAAGAATAATACTAATGACAGTAATTCTATATCGACTTACAAAAAACTTTATATTTTGATAAAAGCCAAAAATATATTGCTTAATATTTGCTAAATTCACAATAAAAGATTTATACTTCATTATCCACCCATGTCATTGTAATTATACTTATTTAGTAATACTATAAAAACTTTTAATCATTGCTTTACTTAATATAACACTGATTTAAAAATACAAAATTAAAATAATTATAATTTAAAACAAATTGCATTAGTTGTTTGTAAAATAAGATTATTAAAGTCATAAGATCCAATATATACGTCCAATATTATAAAAAAAGGATTTATAAATAAGAAAAGGATTTAAAAATGCATTATAGTGCATTTAGTGTTTGTATAGTAGTATATTTGTGCATTTAGTGTTTATATAGTAGTATATTTGTGCATTTAGTGTTTATATAGTAATATATTTTGTGCACTTAGTGTTTATATAGTAATATATTTGTGCATTTAGTGTTTATATAGTAATATATTTGTGCATTTAGTGTTTATTTAGTAATAGATTTTGTGCACTTAGTGTTTATATAGTAATATATTTGTGCATTCAGTGTCTATATAGTAATTTATTTGTGCATTTAGTTTTTATATTGTAATAGATTTGTGTTGTGTGACGTTTATTTGTACTGTATATGTGCCAACACGTATCATGCTAGTCTAAAATTAGTCTGCCAATCGTAAAAAATGTTACATAATATTGTTATTAATTGGATGAATTAATTAAATATTTTAAGGAATAATTAAGAATATTTAAACTATATAAATATAGGCAATCATTAACCCACGACAAGTCTGTACAACGGTGTTGGTGCTAAGATTATTTATATATTTCAGGAATAGTGACAATACATACAAACCTGACTCATGGAACAGTAACTGTTTCCTCCATTACACTGAATATGTCAGCAGGTTGTTCTATTTTCAAGAACCACTAAAGTATGCCCTGTCACAAACAAATGTTTAACACGAGGGATGGAACGAGCCGACCAACTTTCTCCTGACACGGCCGCTGTCAACCCAGAATTAGTTTGAATTGTTAATTTTACTCAAAGTTGAACTTTCCTTGTTTCCATGTGACAAGGTATAATTAATAACAGGTTTTGTGTTGTATTTATTTCAATACTTACACATACTATCACGTTAGTTTATCAACTGTCTATATTTAACTATCAACAGAAATATTGTAAGTGGTATAATTCTGTTGATAGTTAACTGTTTGATGGAACCATTGAGCAAACTCTAAATTAACATGACTAGTAAATCAATGTTGTTTTCATAGTATTGATTTATTACCCAATTATAACACACCTATTATATTCACTAGTTTTTACATCTACCACATATATCGTGGCCTGTACCACCTACAAATAATTTGGCAAGTTATATATAGTTGGTCGGGAAAAAGGAAAATTTCAGAATATAATTTTTATAAATAGACTAATTTAAGAATTAATTAATATTTTCCAGAAGTTTTTTGGTTTCCAATTTTTATATAGTAATTGTATTCATGGATGTTTAAAGCCATTCAAATTTTAAAACTACAGATGACTATTATTTAACTTGTAATATTCAATCTCTGAGGATAGATTATGCGTATAAATTGGTATTGCCAGTTATAAGCAAAATATTCGAAAAACTATTTTTAATCAGATTGACGCAATTTTTAAACAGACACAACCTACTTTCTGACAGCCAATTCAGCTTCAGGAAAAACAAATCGACTGTAGACGCAGTGGTGAGTCTTGTCGAAAAGGTTGTAGAGGGGTTGGAAGGTCAAAACAGCGCACTTAGTGTGTTTCTTGACTTGTCCAAAGCTTCTGACTGTGTTGACCACGCTAAGCTGCTCGACAAACTGGAATCTTATGGCGTCAGAGGCGTACCACTCGAGTGGCTTCGCTCATTTCTAAGCGGACGGTACCAAGTAGTCCAAATTGCAGACAAACTCTCTGAACCGATTGAAATGAGATATGGAGTCCCACAGGGTTCAGTACTCAGTCCGATCTCGTTCTTGATCTATGTCAACGACATAGGACCATCACTATTGCATAGTAAACCCATCCAGTATGCTGATGACACAACCCTTTTTTTCATTAATGAATCAAAATTGATCTTGGAACAGCAAACCTTTGTTGATTTAAATAGCTGCGTTCAATATTTCAATAGCCTCAATCTCGAAGTGAACCCCGCAAAGTGCAATTTCTTGTCTTTCGCGTTGCGACCACAGGAGGACATTGAGAGACCAACCGTTTGGTTGGGGGCAGCGAGGACAGAATAACATGTTATTCTGTGCTCGCTGGTTGGGGGACACCATGCTAGAGGATGCGTTGAGTTCAAAATTCCTGGGAATACACCTGGATCGAGGGTTGACCTGGAGCCGTCACATTGACCAAGTTTGTACCAAATTATCCTCAGGCATTTATGTTTTGAGAGCCCTAGCCAAATATTGCCCAACTCATATCCTGATAACGGCGTATTATGGTTTGATTTACCCCCATCTTACATACGGTTTGGTTCTATGGGGAGCTTCCGCAAACAATCATTTCAGTAGGGTGTTCAAATTGCAAAAACGAGCTATTCGTATTATAGCGCAATTAAGGTTCAGAGAATCCTGCAAAGATTCATTCAAACAACTGCAACTGTTGACCCTGCCCTGCCTCTATATACTGGAAACAACCTTATTTTATGTCTCTAAGGGAAACATGATAAGGGGACGAGACATACATACGTACAATACGAGGGGCAGGGACAACTACCGAACTGGGAGACACAGGACGGTAGTTCACGAACGCTTGCCCTTATATGCGGGTGTCCGATTTGTTAACAAGTTGCCAGATTCAATTAGAAATGCCCCAAAGCCCAAGGTGTTAAAAACTCGTCTCAAACGCTGTTTAGCGTCACAGGCGTTCTATACCTGTGATGAGTTTATGGCATATGACTGGGAGACCACATAATTAAAGACTTACAACCGATGCTGGGTGGGGGGGGGGAATTGGCATGAGTAAATGGAGGATACAATGTATGTATGACTGAGGTGTTACTGTGGTGTATATGGTAATAATTATAGTTAGTATAGTCTTGACAATTGCTATGCATTTATTGTAATGTTCCTGGCAATAAAATATTTGATTTGATTTGATGTTCTAGTTATATGGTGAGATTAAATTTGTCAATTTATGTTGGTAAAAAATGATACAAAGTGTTATTTAACACATACAAAAAATTAGGATTATAACCACATTCTATTTACAATTCAAACGTCAATCTGTCAGAACTGCACATGCGGTATAACATTTTGCGGTGACACCACATCCATTATGTCTCCGGACTAAATGGTTAGCTATATTTATTAGTCTGTACATTATTAATTATATTGTAATGGATTAGACTAATTACATTAAACATATAGATAATTGACTAATCAACACATTAGTGGCTCCAAACATGGACATCTCATCTATCTATTAATCATTGATTGAAAGAATTTGTAAATGGCCGTTCAGCTTCTCAGCGTCTCTAAAAATGAACATCTTAGCAATCTATCAGTCATTGGCTGGAAAAATTAGTATGTTGTCGTAACATATCATCAGGCATTTAATATACAGAGTACGTTCCTACGTTATGTACCTAATGGAGTCACTTGAATATGTACGTAATGGGGTCTGTTGAGTATGTAATTAATGTGCTCAATTGAATATGTACGTAATGGGGTCACTTAAATATGTACGTAATGGGGCCACTTGAATATGTACGTAATGGGGTCACTTGAATATGTACGTAATGGGGCCACTTGAATATGTACGTAATGGGGTCACTTGAATATGTACTTAATGGGGTCACTTGAATATGTACGTAATGTGGACACTTGAATATGTACGTAATGGGGTGACTTGAGTACGTATGTAATGTGGTCACTTGAGTATGTACCTAATGTGGTCACTTGAATATGTACTTATAGGGTCACTTGAATATGAACGTAATGGGGTCATTTGAATATGTACGTAATGGGGTTACTTGAATATGTACGTAATGGGGTCACTTGAATATGTACTTAATGGGGTCACTTGAATATGTACGTAATGGGTTCACTTGAGTATGTACTTAATGAGATCACTTTAATATGTACTTAATGGGGTCACTTGAATATGTACGTAATGGGTTCACTTGAGTATGTCCTTAATGTAGTCAATTGAATATGTACTTAATGGGTTCACTTGAATATGTACGTAATGGGGTCACTTGAATATGTACTTAATGAGGTCACTTGAATA
>JAQJVL010000527.1:325000-441635 GCA_035578905.1 Stictocephala bisonia | reverse complement strand
TTAATGTAATTAAGCTATTCTAAATTATTAGTGAATAACATTTAATTTGATTTAACGGTTTTATTTAAGCTGATTTAACGGTTTTATTATAAAAATATAATAAAAAGTAACTATTAACTTTTATTATATTTTTATACTTAACAGAGTTATATAAATTATTAACATTTAAATGTCATTATTCATTATTCATCTCATATTCACCGATGGGCGAATATGAGGAGTGAATGAGTGTGATGAGTGTAGATGAACGAGTGTAGTCATTGTTACTACAGTATCTGAGTTCGACTTAGCTCAGAAAAGACTATTTATTAATAGCCCAATAGCCAGGGCAACTATGGGACCTACAACTTTACGTGGAATCCACTAGTGGAAACCACACGTAGTGGTGGTCTGATTTTCAGCTAACTGACAAGTCTGACACTCAGTTCTCTTCCCTACACAACATCTGAACATTGACTACCATTCAACACGGACACTCCAGACTTCTCTAGTAGTGTCTACGTTGATGACAACCATTGAGCGGACGCCGTGTCGGTATTAATAGAACCGAGCATGGAACTATCGCCTACAATTTCCCAAACACTTTGTCCTCAAGTAGCTGGGCAACAGCACTGCGCCACCAGTGCAGTTTTAAATTTAAAATTAATAAGTTTCAAGAACTAGGACCAGTAAAATGAAAATATTGATTCAGTGACGTCATGTTCAATATTATACATATGTGCCTTACTGCAATGTTGCACCACGATTCTCTTGTAAATTTACATTACTCTTACATTGTAGGTAACCAGGAACAAGCCTTGGCCATGACATTTAGTAAGATGACCAACTAGTACAGCCTTATATCAAGTGGACACAGCTCGTTCAGTTATTTCACATGTATATGTTATAATATGTTATAGTCACTATTACATTTTCTGAACGTGCCGACAACTATTACAGATAAATATATCGGAGTAAATGGAATTATTTGTATAGTGTATTTTAATATTACAAATTATAATAATAACTATCTGTACACGCCCGCTTCACCGATCATAATATTGAGTTCATTATATAATCAAAATGTGCAGCAATCTTTCAGTTTACACTATATCCATTAAATTTAGAACAGTTGATGTTATGTATACTTTACTGCTGTACACAATTATTTTTAATTTTAAAAGTTAGCCTACCACAATTTTGTTTTTATTTAACAGCTGTTAATCAAGTACAACAATCAATTATTATAGCTCCATAAGAATACAAAGGGAATTTTGGAGGCCAGTGAGACTGATTCCTAAAGTCGGAGAGGAAAATCCTTTCTTAGTGAGCATCTGGGTGCCAACATAAACCTACTTAAAAAATTTCAAGTCAGTCGGACGTATAGATTTGGAGAAATAGTGATGAGTGGTAAATGACGTAATATATAGATACCTAAAAGATCCTTGGTTTAAAAGTCTAGAGAAATCTGTAAATTTACTTATAGAGGGCACACACTACTATATTTAACTCTGAATCAATAAAATATTGTGTTTCTCCCATGTTTAGCCATCTGGCTATGCATGCTTTAAGACTAAATTGGTAATATTGCGATTGAAAACAGTTTGTTCTCATAGAAAACAAAGTTTTATAGCCCAGAAAAATTTGTAAGTCTACTTTTAGAGGTCGCAAAGGACTGGTAATTGACTCTGAATCAGTGAAATATCATGTTTTTAGTCATGTCATATGTCCTGGCTATCCGTATGTTCAGATTAAATTGTATATTTTCCCATTGAATACAGTATGTTCTCATAGATAACTAAGTTTCATAGTTAGAAAAATCCGTGTCTACTCTTAGAGGCAGTAAATTAACCAATTTTATTTACAAATAACAAATTGAAAATTTAGCTCTACCTAAGGATGAAGGAGGTGATATAGAGCAAAAATTCAAAGGACCAGAGTTGTAGATCGTCTCAAATCAAGCGCAGAATACGGTGTTAGTTTTGCTGTAGAACCGTTCATTTAGCCGCTACAGTCCAATTAGAGAAACGCTGTTTTTGGTATTTAAAATTGTTGGAACTAAAAAGGCTGCCATCTTCAATTTACATAGACTTTTTTTAAATTCCTTCTTATTGCACATCTACAACATAAAATCTTTGACTCTACAAAATTTTAGCCTCGAAGGTTTAGTACTTTTTTTAGTTACAGCATTGAGTGAGTGAGTCAGTGGTATTTGCCTTTTATAGGTAAAGTATATTACATGTTACAGACATAAATACGTGAAATTTTTCTACATCCCTTTGCAATCCATGAGATTATTTTTCCTGAAAACCCTTTTTTGTCTTACATTCTGTTACTAAATGAATGAATACAATTCAAGAAGTTCAATAGATCGTAGTTTAGACTTTTATTTAGAAAATAATATTGAATATGGTAATTAAAATGAAGGTATTGGAACTGAAGATTTTGTGATAGATCTTGACACTTTGTAAGTTGATGTTCAGTACTTTGACATTAAGGACAGTTTGAAATTTAGAGCTTAAGAGGAGGAAGTGCTGAAGAAAGGGAAAGGCATAGCCAAAAAATCAGGAAATATTTAACCCTTCAGTAAAATGATGAAAAAAGAAGATATTTTGTGAAGAAAACCTAGTTTGAAACCTTCGGGAAAATATCTACAGTAATCGTCATTCAGTTATCAAGTTATTCACTAAATATATTTAGTCGATAATTATCGATTACTCTAATGAGGAAACAGGAATACATAAAAGAGTTGTACTTCTAGTCACCACAAAGAATTAATTGTGTATAGTAAATAAAGAGATAATACAACAGTAACATCAACGTGTGACCGTCTGGCATAGCTAAAACCTACAATTAATAACATTGATGGTAGCTTAAATCCCAACTCTTTTAAGAGCTATCCAGGAGAGTTGGACAAGAATGGACATTTGCAAGAAAGGTTTAATTAGTCATTTACAGAGTCCGCAAGTGGACTGTGGTGTCTCCGATATGTGTCTTCTTAGATATTTATAACACGGGTTGACAATATTTATAGTAGAAATATTCTATCATATAGAGAGTTGGACAAGAATGGACATTTGCAAGAAAGTTTTAATTAGTCATTTACAGAGTCCGTAAGTGGACTGCGGTGTCTCCGATATGTGTCTTCTTAGATATTTATAACACGGGTTGACAATATTTACAGTAGAAATATTCTATCATATAGAGAGTTTTCGCTATTATTTTTTTATTTCAACATTCATATCAAATAAATTTGATTAATAAAGACTAATAAAATCATGAGTGTCTTAAAGTGTTTCATATTTCTGTTAAAGTTCAATTATCTACTATAAAATATAATGATGAAGAAAAATATGTATCCATAAAAGCTCGTATTTAAAAAAAAAAGAACACTTATATTATGGGCGTTATTACCATTGTGAAATCCCTGTCTTCATACACTGTATGTATTTCTAGCTTGGTAGATAGTTTTGCATAGCTAAGGTTAGTATTATTTATTTTAGTATGTTAGTAAAATAGTCAGTTTAAGAACAAAAACTGTTCAATTAAAAATTTTATATACGTACATTTTTATCGTTTTTTAATGTATTGATTCAGCTTTCAATAACATTACAAAATATACGTTTAAATTATTTATTTTATACTGTCTAGTGTGCGCTTATTTCTGTTTTGCAAAGTATGTGTTTATGTATAACACGTATCTGTTCGTAATTTTTAAGTTTACGTTAAAAATGTTGAAGAAAAAGAATAGTATTTTTTGTTAGAATTTGTTAATAAATGTATTATTATAGCTAAGTTTGGCATACTATACAAAATGCTGTTTAATATTGTATTAAAATACTATACACAATATAACCGTGGAGCTTGGTACACATTGATGGTCACTTCACCACCTGACAGCTCATTTGTCATTCGGTTCCATTCTGCATGATTGATTGTGCTCATTGCAAGAGAGGTTTTATTGTAGAGCTTCCATTGTTAGCCGTTTTTCTACACCAATTCTCTCCCCTACCCATTCTACAACATCTTCCCATTGTTATGTACAGTCGAATACCTGACGATTATCTTTAGTAAGTAATTATAAAGCTATCATTAATTGATATATAATATTTAATTGTTGTATTAATATATAAGTTTGTATTAACTTATATATTAATACAAACTTATTAAGTTAATAATTGCAGTAAACAATGACCTGGCCCCTACAAGAGAAAAAAAACGATCTACATTTTTCAAACTTTTTGCAACAACTTTTGTAATTACATATATAGTTTTTTTAATAAAATTTTACCGTCAGTAATATTAGAAGTACGACTATTCATCATCTTACATTACTCATCGTCTATTCCTTTATGGTAGAAGAAAAATCATAAAATTATCATTATATTTATGTTTATTTAAACGTTGTGTAAGCGTTACGGTTCATTGAAAATTAACCGAAATAAAAAAGAAATAAAAAAGAAATAAAGTTTGATAAGAACTGAATTGTGTGTATTAGTACATAGCTAAGAAAATTACAATATATTTGGTTTGTTTACATTTAACAATTGAGTGAAACATGTGCGATTTTAAAAATAAATTAAAATCATAAATCACAATATTGATTGGCGACAGGTGCTAGACTGTGTTTGAGTACATCTAATTGTTTTTTATTCACCACTGTTACCCAGTGGTGAATAAAAATTAAAGGTCTATTCAAGATAAATTAGTTGCTGCAAACCGTCCTTAGGAAGGTTTATCCTTTCCACAGTAGTGGTCATTTGAATTTCAAAATAACTAGTTTTAACAATAATATTTCTCCACTAATAAAAGGTTTTAAGTAAATAAGTCTGATCAAAAATGATACTTTACGGAACACAATTAGTCAAAAACTTCAATTAAAATTATAAATGGAAAAAACTAACGTTCTTATATAATCATTTTCAAATTTTTGTCCACCCTGTTTATAGTGTACTATGAATAGATTTCTCTTCACTAATATTGCAGTTGGAATTAATAATAGTTTTTATAATAGCTTTCTTGTATTTATTTTCAGTAAATATTTACCTATTTACTCTAAGTGAATGTATTGGATGAATAAAAAAATCTTTAGTTTATAATAAATATAATTATTCAACAGGTTATTTAAGCCACTAATAATAAATTCATTATTTGTGTCATAACTTATTTTTTACATAAATGATAAGCTTATATTTTTACCTCAGTAGCCACTCTATTAAAAATATACTGAGGTTAAATCATTGAAATAGACAAAATATTGACTAGGTCGTTGTAAATGATTGAGCTCTTCAGTATGTAAACAATTATTACAAATTTACCCTTGTAATAAACAATTATACGACTAATCGTAAATATAAAACGGACTTTAATTAAGCATTTTATGGTTTACCAGCTGTGTGTTATTAACTAATAGTAAAATTAATGACAATAAAAAAATTATTTCCGTTTAATCTACCCTTAAAATAACCCTTTCTTAGGATATAAGAAGGAGAAAAGTAGTCAGCTCAGTATACAAGAAACCCATTGTGAGTAAATGACCTTGGAACATGCTTGTGAGAAGCAGGAGTGCATACTTAATTTTAGTCACGTTGTTTTTAAAACATACTTATCGTTAAAAAAACTTAAAATTAATTTTCAACTCCCAATATTAATTTAATATGTTTACATTAACAATTTTATTAATGTAATTAAATTGATATTTTAAACCGCGTACATAAGAGAGGAAATTGATTATGTATTTACGATTTCTATTTTTAAGTAAAGTCCTGATGCATTTCATAATTCATTTTTTAATCTGCATAATGCGATATGGTAAATATACAGTGAACGCCACAACACAAATATATTAAACTATAAGCACAAAACTATATTTGTACATTGTGTACTTGTACTGTAGTATATTTCTGCATTTTGTAATATATTTCTGTTGTGTAACGTTTCCATGTATTGTATTAAATAATAAAAATCACCAATACAATATAACAAAGGATTTTTAATTATGCGTAGCAGTAGATATAAAAAGCTTTGTGGATTGAGAAATGTCAAAAGAACACGAATTTTAATGAAAAATATGTTTAGACTACATGTAACATTCATAAACCCATTATTACCACGTAATGTTTATTGACATGTACAGTGTAATAAACGTATACAATATTTAGCACTTTAATAACTGTAGCTATTGATGCAAAATGCATTTTACAAGGAACTGTTTTTAGCGGTGTCAGTGGCGGTGGAAACGGAGGATACTGTTCAGATGACCCCCCCCCCCCCAGAACAGTAGGAAGGTGTCAGAGGAGTCATAGAAGAAACACTGAATACTATTAATTTTAAACAAAGGTAAAAAGATTAATTTTGATATCATATATTAACCATTCAAAACACTTTCATTTTGAAGTGGCTGGTTAATTTATCATCCATATAATATAATTTAAATTCTCACACAGCAATTTGTAAGCAGAAATATAACTAAACGTAAAACAAATTTGAGCATTGATGAGAAGTTTAAAGAATTTCGGAATATTAGAAAAACGAGTTTTACTGCTCGTAACCCTTTCCCGGCAAAAGACGATTTGAACAAAAAAGGTCCCTAAATGTCCAACCAGTAACGTTTTCTGGCCCAGAAACTTATTTGAGAAAACAGTACTTTGAAGTTGTGGAAACTTTAAAGTCAGAAAATGAATACAGATTTCAATATTGTTGAGTTAAAATATGCAAAGATATTGAAACTGTCCTGATGGCAACAGTAAAAGGGAAGCCAGAAGAAGTAAAAAGCGAAGTGGATAATCTTTGTCACAATTTTAAATCTGATTTAGATTTTACAAAGCTCATAAGCCAACTATCCGTCATGCTAGATTTATCACAATATCAGAAAATTAAACATGTACGCCACTTATTAGCAACTTTAAAAAGTGTCAAGAAAACAAAATGTTTCTCTCTGAAATTGTTAATGTCGGCAAGTTGCTACTTGTATTGTCAGCATCTTCAGCAATGCCTAAAAGAACTTTTTCTTGCCTTCATTACCGGGTCTTTTGACCGGTAAATGTTTGGTTACGTTTCGTTTTGGTTTGCCAGGCTGCCTGAGTTTGCTCTTACGCTGTCGATTAGTTTACTTTCGTGGCCGTTGGCTCGGACTCTGGTCTTTCCATGGCTCCAGCTCTCGGTCTGCCGGGTTGTCCTGTCTAACTTGTTTACTTCAGCCACCCGTATAAGCAGCTATGTCTGGCTAATTGTCTCTAAACGTAAGTGTTCAATTTTGCTATTTCAAATACCTAATCACCCTTTTGGTGAAAATCTTTGCTTAATCGTAATGTCCTGTTCTGTTTGTTACTTGATTTATATTTTCCAGGCTGATTTACTTTTCTAGCTGGGTTTGTTCGTAAATCAGTTTCGAGACCATATGCTCAATGTTATTTTTTTCATGCATTTCTTTATTATATTTATGTTTTATGTTCAATGTTAGTTCTATGTCATTTTTATTGAGCATTTTGAAGTTTGAGTTACCTTTTTACTATGTTTCTGTTCTTTGACAATAACCTATTCTACCTGTTTAGTTATGTTAATTCCTGTATGCTTAAGTTATAGTTTATACCAACCTTTCAGGTTCTATTTTGTATCTACCCATTCAATTAGGTCTTTTCTTGTAAATCTGTAGTTTATTGTAAGTTTGTTCTTAAAATGTTATTTTTGTTGTATATTTTATATTGTAATGTGTGTTATTTTGTTTTGGCTGTACTTTATTCTAATGTGCTGTGGTTTGGCTATTCAGTCCAGAGTCCTTGAGTGGGAAGTTTGAACCTCAGCCTGCCACCCGGCTGATTTTCTGCCAATCTCTACTATGCTAGCCTGGCCTGGGGACCTCGTTATAGTGCCAATTAGTGCCTCCAATTCCCCGTTCCAGCTTATGGGAGTCTTCAGTCCTCAGCTCAGTGCATTCCTTTTTATTCCCGGTGGCTGAGCTGGGGGTGGTAAATTGAGAAAAAAATATGTATATTGTGCGGAACAATTTAATAATAGGCCTAGGCCTATGTACTGCCTATAAACTTAAACTTCTTATCTTCAACACAGCCAAATGATGTTTATATAGACCATATTTTTTAAGAGTGTATACCTGTTCATATTGATTGTTTTTTATTAAGATTTTAGAGGTTTATTTTTATTGTTATTATTATTGTAAAAATATTTATTCATAGTTTTAAGAAAATATTTCGGGGTACTGATAGATTTTGTGATTTTTTTATTTATAGGCCCAGTTATTAAGTTTGTTTGTGTATCTATTTGTTATTTTTATGAGTAGGCCTCACTGTTAAGTTTTGTACAGGTTTTGTAGTATTATTTATTTGGTCGATTGTAATATTTTGTAGTGAATGTCGGATAAAATGGTACCAAGCTATATTTTCTTTTAAATTTCTAAATTTTTAAACTTATCACAAAAAGGGGATTATTTACTAACGTTTTTACTTGTCTTTAATTCGGAGCTTCCCAGGGATTCCGGCTGACTCCCTGGCTTCGGTGGAATCATGGGATGTGGGCCAAATTGACGGTTGTTTGTTTTGTTAAAATTTTCTAAATTTTTTAAATGTAAATTCTCTTAATATTGTGTTTCTAGTAATTCTACAGATAGGCACGTCTGTTATGTCATTTTTGGTATTTATAGCTTTTGTTAATTTTGTGTTTAATTAGTAATTCTTGTTTATTTTGGTCTTTTTGTTATTTTGAGTGTTTTTGATATTGTGGCCTTCTACCAAAAATAACTTTTTTCTTTTTTAATAAATATTTTTATGCTCAGCTGCCGAGTTGTAATTTAACCCTCCGACTGTCGCCCGTGATCCTATTGCCTGTCTGGTTTTGAGACATCCCACAGTACGGCACGACTTCCAGTTTTGGTGGGGGACGGATCTCACTTCGTTGACTGAAAACGTGGATAAGTTCGACGATGACACAAAAGTTGTTGAACCATCTTGCCATCTCTTCTGTTCATAAAGACATTGCAAAATATATAATTGTCAAGGTCATTGCAAGCATTGTTGCTAGTTAAGTTGAAAGTATATATTTTAGTTTTCGTAAATTTCAAAGACTAATTCTTATAATATTATAATTTTTAAAAAATGGTAACAGCAGACACTTATGCTTATTTCAGCAATTGTACATATTTAATTTCTCAACAGTTAGATTTTATGTAATTTTTCCACCATGTGTTTTATTAATAAATCCTATTCTGCCATACTATTTGTTTATAGCAGTACCACATTACATTAGTCAAATGGTTTCCAAGTGTTTTCTGAAGTATCACCGAAATCAAAAAATTTGAAAAGTGGATGACAAAACTGATTATGGTTTTGGTACAGGCCTATTGAAATTTAACATAAAAGAAATGTTTTGAATATTGGAATATTGAATATTGAATGTTGGCATTACCATTTGCTTTGTTTTCTGTCAGTTTATTACTACTGCTCCGGCAATGGAGTTAGGTTTTGACTATTAGGCTATTATTTATTCCGTTAGACTAACAAGAATATATTAAATATATGGTAAGGTTTAAAATAATAATATATGAAACATCTAATTTTATTTATACAGTAGTATTTAAATTATTACCATATATACTGCCTTTCTATGCTAAGTTTGTGTGCTAGGTTAGTGTAAAATGTGATTTCCGGATGTGTTCATTTTCAAAATTCCTACCCCTGGGGGTGACCGCTCAGACCTACCTCGCTTTTGTCCCTTTTGACTCCTCTGCCCAAACCTCGTTCCAACACCACTAAGTGGTGTAGTTAAAAGGTAATTGGTAAATCTTTTTTTCATTCAAATGACCACCCTGAGTTCAAGCCCTTATGATAAAATAAGTACTTTTTTATCCATCGTTCCATCTTCTTAACTTTAATATGTTTTAAAATATAAGTGTTGAAAAGTTAACTTTTAATACGTGATGATAATAATTTACATGCTCATCAATTAGGCTGTAAAATATTGAACTTTTCCAAAGTTACTCTCTTAAAATTAATAATTATGTATATACTAGGACTGAAAGACATAGTAACATTTAATTTTATAAATTCCTGGTGAGTAGTTTTTAAACGTACAACACAATTGGAGTACAACACAGAAAGCTGTTTGTTATAATACCCACTTTTGTATAATTTCTACTACTATATTACGAGCGAATGTAGTAGTAAAGTAAATGAAATGCGGTAGTAGTTTGAATAATATGCTCTTACCAGAATGGCTCTACAGTTAAATGAAGGTTGTAACTGGGAAATGAATGCTACAGTGCAGACTGCCCTAGTCTGCAAAATGTCTCTTAAAATTAATGTTGCCTTAGAAGCTTTATTGCAGTAATATTTCTACACAGCAAATTTCAGTTCGTGCAATTTTACTCATTAAAGTTATATACTTTATGACAGATATTTCAAAATTGCATACTTCTATTCAGCTTCAAAGTGCTAATATTGGTATACCAAATTATTAGTCTATATTTATTAATTAAAAATCTTATTTACAGTAAAATTTTTACAACTAAATCAGTACTTTTACGATTTTCTTTTTGCCTAAAAATTCGTTTCAAAACACGTTTAAGTATCTTAAAGCCTTTCACTGTTATACTGTAGACCTGTATTACATTACTTGACAGTTACCACTCCCTGCACTAGTCAGGTATTTTTATTTGACCTGCCATGTTTGCGACTTTTTAAATGAAAGCTAGTTATTTTTTTCGCTAAAATTTAGTTTTTTTATTCTACATTTTCAGTATCAATAATTTCAAAAAGCTATTTAGAACCATATAAATTCGATTTGTTGTTAACACTTTCATGTCCAATATCGGTGATAGACATTATAGTTGGTGGTTCGGCCATAGATATTCTATTTGACAAATTATATCTGCATAGTTCAAGGTCATGGTTCATAATCGGTCAGTATACCAAAAACTAAATTTGTTTATAGTTTTTTTAAAGATAATCAATGCAAAGTACAAATATATTACTACCCTAAACACTTTAATTAAGT
This sequence comes from Stictocephala bisonia, assembly GCA_035578905.1. Classification (NCBI taxonomy): domain Eukaryota; kingdom Metazoa; phylum Arthropoda; class Insecta; order Hemiptera; family Membracidae; genus Stictocephala; species Stictocephala bisonia. The sequence goes on along the minus strand of JAQJVL010000527.1, from coordinate 430,652 downwards.
ACTTTTATCAATATCAATTCTATCTTTTGTTAGAATACTACAGAATGTCAAATATAATTATAAAGAAGAGAAAATGGTGAGATGATAATTTGTATTAAGTATAACATAGATGAATTTGAAACCTATGGATATTAATGTTAAGATAAAAACAACAAATATATAAGAGGTCACAAGTAATATTTGGGCCAAGTAAAGTGTAAACGATTTATCAGTAAAATATTTACCATCAGTAATCCAACAAAAGGATAATGTTCACAAACTATAATGTCAATCACAGCAATCGAACATGAACGTGTCAACAACAAATGTACATATATGTATCACTAACAACCTAACATTTTAATATGGTACTTAACTCCATTTAAATATTTATTGTAACAATTCAAACATTTTATATTGAACAATACTAATTTCTCAAGGTCTATTTATTATAATTCCTGGCTATTGAAACCCACCCTCACACAAAACTGAGTCCTCCTGAGGGAGGGAGACAGTTCACCAACTCAGGGGGGAAAGGAAACAACTATATCGGACATATTCCGTTTTGTTTAGAAAAAAGACAAATTATTTATGAAAACGATAAAATAGGGAACCATAAGTCAAGTTAAGCTTGAACGTTGACAATGTACATAAACTTTGTACATTTGACACAACTATAATACACTCCCTACTAATATTATATTTTTGAGTGCTTTACACAAACTAATATAAAAGAAAATTATGTTATAAGTTTATTTATCTTAACCTAATTGTAATTTTAAATACACTAGACTATACGTTAAGGCAGAATAAAGGCTTTGCAAAACAAAATTGTTTTGTATCTTAACAATTAATCATAACATGTTTCAATCTTCTAAAATGTTAGGAAACATGACTAATTAAAAATGTTAGCATGAAAAACTTACATCATACATAATAAACATAATAAAGATTGGAATGAGTTAGGATTAGTGACTATACTTGAAAACTATAGACATGAAAATGCTTCAAAATATTTAAAAAATTTTGATACAATATTTTATTAAAAAAAAAAAAAAAAGAGTTGGTAAGAGATTTGAGATGGAAGTGCATAGTTACGTAGTGAAATAAGAGTGAGTTGTATCATTGGTAATTATATGTTATTGCAACTGTACACGAAGTGGATGGGTGTATCATTTATGTACTCCACATCATCTGCTAATGACCCTTCATATCACAGTAAGGAAGACAAGTTAGGCTGAACAACCCTTGCGTGACCTAATGTAATTATTCAACAAATTACCCTTCCTCTAAGATGAAGTTCTACCACCATAACGGGGTTGATTGCCATTAGCGAGGTCGTTTGAAATGAATAATATTACATTTACCATTTACATGGTTATTATTTTATGTCTTGTATTTAAGTGCTTTGTATACAAATTGAAATTACTATAATATATTTCATATTTTTATTTTCTCTAAAAGGTATAACTGAAGACGTGTTTGCATGTACTGTGCTGTCTATTTAAAATTCAAATTAATACAGACCCCACAGTTTACACATCCTTAAGGGTGATAAATCCAAAATTATTTTGGATACAATATATAATAAAAGTTTTCTTGTAAGTAATAAAATGTGTTAATGAAAAAAAATTAAAAAAACATTTCTGCATAGAAATATAGCTACATACAGTGGCTAAACTGTCCTTTAAGAAATCGATTGATGTATTAGAATTATATTTTGAGAATATAATACAACCAACCTATTGTAAAGTAAAAATAAATAAAGTATATATTTTAAAATGAAACTGATTATTTGTCTGTAAATGACACATGTACAAATTAAATTTGTACAATCATGTTTGGCTGAAATATTTAGTTAATAATGTATAAAAACGTAATTGCTAGTGTTACTATAAATTGAGTTATAGTTTTGCGGAATTTTCGTGCCAGGGCATGCGGGGACAGTGAAGGAGGATCAGTGAGGGAAACACGTTGTATATGTATTAGTGAGGCATTGTGCTACTCCTAGCGATAATTACGTGACATTTGGAATAACATATCTTGGAGCGCTCAACTGGGTGCCTGGATGAACACCCTTAATAACATATCTTGGAGCGCTCAACTGGGCGCCTGGATGAACACCCTTAATAACATATCTTGGAGCGCTCAACTGGGTGCCTGGATGAACACCCTTAATAACATATCTTGGAGCGCTCAACTGGGTGCCTGGATGAATACCCTTAATCATTATTAGCTTGCTTGCTGATTCCAATAAAGCCGTTTGAATAGAAAATAGCTGTAATATTTACAAAAAAATTAGGCTGAACTGTTTTATATGACATTTTTGTGACTATAAAACTTTTGAAAAATTGCAAAAAACTACTATTCAATTTACTAGAGAGCCCAAATATTTTTAAAAGTGCAAGTGTCATCTATTTAAATTTTTCCTGGTGAGGAAAATAAGCGTGGGAAAACAAGTTATATTGATATGAATATCCGCTCTTCCCAATACTATTATCTCGTAGGAACCTTATCTGAATGCAGAAACACGCTAGGCTCTAATGTAATCCCTATACAGCTTGGGGATGGAATACTCGCCAGATTGTTATCCATAATTGACTCATTTGCAATTACTTATCTATATTCCTATATCGTATAATTGGTTAATATTCTTCATCTTTAATTATTCCTGTATCACAACTTATTTAATATCTAACTATCTTAAATTATTTTTATATTTATATCTGTAAAATGTCTCCCTCTTAAATTATTCATATATCGAATCTTTATTTAGTATGTTTCTCTTTAATTATTCTTATATCTTTTTATCCGTTAATTTTCTTCTTCTTAAACTAAATTATTCCCATATTGTATCGTCGGTTAATATTCTTCCTATTAAATTATCCGTATATTGTTCCATCTGTTAGTAAACTTTTCATCAATTATTTCCAATACTGCATCATCCGTTGGTCAGATTCCTTCAGTTTCCTCCCCAAAACCTAACTGTTTTCTATATTTATAGTTACCAAAACGAGTTAAGTATTCAGCTATTTGGAAGTAAATGTTTCTATGATTATTAACAGTGCCTTGTTATTACTATTTGATTTTGCTAACTACACCTATGTTCAAGTTTAGTTTAGGTTAGGTTAAATAATTGATTACTTTCTTTTAATATGTTTCTACAGAATCCAGTTTGAGTTTAGAAGCAGGAAAAATAATTTGAACCGGGGTTAATATTATTTTCAATGCAATGATTTTATTTTAATATTCTTCCCAAATCCAAACAAAATGTAATGTGTAAAGTATTTAATCCTATCGTAATTTACTGTCTGACTAAACACTATCAAGTACTTATGTACTGTTCACTGAAATTAGAGTGAAACAGATTTAATTCAAGTGATATTTATCCACCCAAGTGGCAGACTAATAAACATAATTTCTGGAAATACCACAATATAATATAATTCAAATTATATTCGTGCTTTTACGACTGTAGGGAATTATTATATTTTCATATAATTTTGAAATATAAACCTACATTGTATTAATGCAATTAAGCTATTCTAAATTATTTATGAATAACACTTAATTTGATTTAACGGTTTTATTTAAGCTGATTTAACGGTTTTATTATAAAAATATGATAACAAGTAATTATTAATTTTTATTACATTTTTATACTTAACAGAGTTATATAAATTATTAACATTTAAATTTCATTATTCATTATTCATCTCATATTCGCCGATGGGCGAATATGAGGAGTGAATGAGTGTGATGAGTGTAGATGAACGAGTGTAGTCATTGTTACTACAGTATCTGAGTTCGACTTAGCTCAGAAAGGACTATTTATTAATAGCCCAATAGCCAGGGACCTACAGCTTTACGTGGAATCCGAACCACGTAGTGGTGGTCTGATTTTCAGCTAACTTACAAGTCTGACACTCAGTTCTCTTCCCTACACAACATCTCAACCTTGACTACCATTCAACACGGACACTCCAGACTTCTCTAGTAGTGTCTACGTTGATGACAACCATTGAGCGGATGCCGTGTTGGTATTAATAGAACCGAGCATGGAACTATCGCCTACAATCTACCAAACACTTTGTCCCCAAGTAGCTGGGCAACAGCACTGCGCCACCAGTGCAGTTTTAAATTTAAAATTAATAAGTTTCAAGAACTAGGACCAGTAAAATGAAAATATTGATTCAGTGACGACATGTTTAATATTTTAGATATGTGCCTTACTTAAATTTTGCACCATGATTCTATTGTAAATTTACATTACTCATACATTGTAGGTAACCAAGAACAAGCCTTTGCCATGGCATTGAGTATTATGACCAACTAGTACTGCCTTATATCAAGTAGACACAGCTCGTCCAGTTATTTCACATGTATATGTTATAGTCATTATTACATTTTCTGAACGTACCAACAACTATTACAGATAAACATTTCAGAGTAAATGGAATTATTTGTATCGTGTATTTTAATATTACAAATTATAATAGTACTATCTGTACCCGCTCGCTTCGCCGGTCATAATATTGAGTTTGATTATATAATCAAAATGTGCAGCAAGCTTTCAGTTTACACTGTATCCTATTTATATACAATTTAGAACAGTTGGTGTTATGTATACTTTACTACTGTACACGATTATTTTTAATTTGAAAAGTATAGCCTACCACAATTTTGTTGAATTTGATTTTATTTAACAGATGTTAATTAAATACAACAACAATTATTATAGTTCTATAAGAATACAATGGCAATTTTGGAGGTCAGTAGGACGGAGTCCTGAGGTCGGAGAGAAAAATCCTTTCTTAGTGTGCATCTAGCGGACAACACAAACCTACGTAAAAAATTTCAAGTCAGACGGACGTATAGATTTGAAGAAATAGTGATGAGTGGTAAATGACGTACATATATATGTATATATATATATAGATACCTAAAAGATCCTTGGTTTCAAAGTCTAGACAAATATGTAAGTCTACTTTTAGAGGGCACAGATTACTGTAGTTGTCTTTGAATAAGTGAAATATCGGGTTTCTCACCATATTTAGTCATGTCCTGTGACCTGGCTATGCATTTGGTCAATTTGAATTGTAAATTTTTCGATTAAAATCAGTTTGTTCTCTTGATAAAACACTTTCAAAGCCTAGAGAAATATGTAAGTCTACTTGTAGAGAGCACAAAGTACTATATTTAACACTGAATTAATAAAATATTGCGAAATTTCATTTTTTGCTTTAAAACTAAATTGTTAATATTGCAATTGAAAACAGTTTGTTCTCATAGAAAACAAAGTTTCCTAGTCCAGAACAATTTTTAAGTTTACTTTTAGAGGGTGCAAAGTACGGTTCACTGATATGGACTCTGAATCAGTGAAATATCGTGCTTTTAGTCATGTTGGGCCATGTCCTATGACCTGGCTGTACATATGTTCAGATTAAATTGTATATTTTCCCATTGAATACAGTATGTTCTCCTGGATAACAAAGTTTCACAGTCTAGAAAAATCTGTAAGTCTACTCTTAAAGGCCGAAAATTAACCAATTTGATTTACACGCACAAATTGAAAATGTAGCTCTACCTAAGGATGAAGGAGGTGATATAGAGCCAAAGTTCATAGGATCAAAGTTGTAGATCGTTTCTAATTAGGCGCAGAATACGGTGTTAGTTTTGCTGTAGAACCGTTCATTTAGCCGCTACAGTCCAATTAGAGAAACGCTGTTTTTGGTATTTAAAGTGTTTGGCACTAGAAAGTTTTTCATCTTCGATTTACTTAGAATTTGTCAAAATTCCTTCTTATTGCACATCTACAACATAAGATCTTTGACTCTAAAAAATTTCAGCCTCGTAGGCTTAGTACTTTTTTAGTTACAGCGATGAGTGAACGAGTAAATGAGTAAATGGTATTTGCCTTTTATAGGTGAAGTATGTTACAGAAACTGACATAAATACGTGAGATTTTTTCTACGCCCCTTGGCAATCCATGAGATTATTTTTCCTGACTGCCTCTTTTTTGTCTTACATTCTGTTACTAAATGAATGAATACAATTCAAGGAGTTCAATAGATCGTAGCTTAGACTTTGAATTAGAAAATAATATTGAAGATAGTAATTGTAAATTGATGTTCAGTATTTTGACATTAAGGACAGTTTGAAACTTTAGACCTTAAGAGGAGGAAGTGCTGAAGAAAAGGAAAGGCATAGCCAAATTTGAAAAATGAATTAGGAAATATTTACCGTATTCCCTTCAGTAACAAGATGAAAATATTTTATGAAGAAACCCTGGTTTGAAACCTTCGGGAAAATATCTACAGTAATCGTCATTCAGTTGTCAAGTTATTCACTAAATATATTTAGTCGATAATTATCGAGTACTCTAAGGAGCAAACAGGAATACATAAAATATTTATACTGCTAGTTACCACAGATTGTGTATAGTAAATAAGGAAATAATACAACAGTAACATCAACTTGTGACCGTCTGGCATAGCTAAAACCTACAATTAATAACATTGATGGTAGTTTAAATCTCAACTCTTGTAAGAGCTATCCAGGAGAGTTGGACAAGAATGGACATTTGCAAGAAAGTTTTAGTCATTTACAGAGTCCGCAAGTGGACTGCGGTGTCTCCGATATGTGTCTTCTTATTTATTTATAACACGGGTTGACAATATTTACAGTAGAAATATTCTATTATATAGAGCGTTTTCAGCTAATATTTTTTTTATTTCGATCCTCATATTAAATAAATTTGATTAATAAAGACTAATAAAATCGTGTCTTAATGTGTTTAATATTTACGTTAAAGTTATTTATTATAAAATATAATGACGAAGAAAAATATGTATCCATAAAAGCCCGTATTTAAAAAAAAGAACACTTATATTATGGGTGTTATTGCCATTCCTCAACCCACTCAAGATTGTTTACAAAAGCAATAAACTCTAATGTTACTCAGATAAAACTTCCTAGAGCCACACAAAACACTGATTTTAACTCCCCGCATACACTTACAAAGCAGTCGACTTAAATAGTTCTCTTTTACACCCTCACCCGAACAGTATAATCACTACACTACAGACAAAACAAAAAACATTACAACATTTACAAAGCAGTTTAAACACCAAGGACATTACACTTGACATATTGTTTTTAAATATTCAGGGACTGGATGGCAAAACCCTTATATTGGTAAGTCTCTTGGTCGACTTATCTTGTGTGCGGGTAATCTGTCTCTCTGAGCACTGGCTGAGTAAAGAGGAGGCTGCCACAACTAGTCCTCAGAACTTCCATTGTGCCACTTCCTATAGTAGGACCCATCATATAAGGGGAGGCACTTTAATATTCACACATAACAACCTAAATTTAAATGACTTTAATATTAGCTCCTTTTGCCAAGAACTTCATTTTGAAGCCTCTGCCACTATTAGTGAAAAAAATAAACTTATAATTGTATCAATATATCATTCTCCCTCAGGTGATGCAAATGTATTCCTGCAGTCTCTTGATTCGCTTCTAACATTCTTGTGTATATGGTCCAGCTACACTATAATTGTAGGAGGAGACTTAAACTCTAAATTTGACATAAACACAAGCAAAAAAACAGTTAATATTTTTCAAAATATTCTCAGACAGCACAACTTTTATTGTTTAAATAAATTTCCAACCAGAGGAAATAATTGCCTGGATAATGTGTTTATTAACGCCTCAGTTTATCAAGCATTTTGTAAAATTATCCCTTTCCCCTATTCAGACCATGATGGCATTCTCGTTACTCTCACCAAACACTGTAAAGAACAATATCATGCATGTAACTCCTCTAACAATAATTCTAAACTCGTCATTCCCAAATCCCTTTTTAATAATATTTCCCAAAATTTAAATTCCTATGATTGGGACCACCTTTTATTACAGAACCACGGCAAAGGGGCTGACCGGAACTTTCAATGTTTATTTACAATCATTTAAAACAATATTCGTTATTTTCAAAAATTAAAACCACTTAGGTCAAAAAGTGCTAATTCCAATATTTCAAATTGGTACACACAAGACCTTTTTAAAATGAAGGAAAAATTATTTTTTTTTTTATTTAAAGCCTCAAAAAATACAGAAAATAAAGCTATAAAAGAAAGTCTTATTACTTATAAAAAGCAATACAAAAAAGCCATTAAGGAAGCGAAAATAGCCTACAATATGAAATACATAGAAACTAGTAAAAATAAATGTAAAGCTGCATGGAATGTCATAAAGAGTAGTGGGGGGTCTAAACAACAAGAACTAATAAGTTTCTCTCCAAATGATTTTAATAATTTCTGCAAAAAATCAATTTCGGACTTGAAAATTACAGTAAATAACTCTGCCTCTAATGTCCATAGCTGCAATGCATTTTTAAATCGCACTAAAATTAGTCCGGCAACCTTTAGTTTTACCTCAGTAACTCCCCTCAAGTCCTTGGCGCTGCTAAACGACTTAGCAGCTCGGACAGCAATGATGTTTACTACATGACAAACAATTTCATCAAACATGTGATACCAAGCGTAGTAAACCCTCTCACTACCTGTTTTAACATTTGCTTAGATGAAGGATTCTTTCCTGACGCTCTAAAGATCTCAAGGATCTGTCCAATATTTAAGAAAGGTCCAAGAGACAAGGTGGAAAGTTATCGACCAGTGGCTATAATTCCGGTTCTGTCCAAATTGTTAGAAATTTTAGTTTTCGATCAGATTTACAATTTTTTTGAAATTAATAATTTTATCAGCACATCCCAATTTGGTTTTATAAGAAACAAATCAACATCAAATGCCATTGATAAACTTACTAGAATAATTCTCCAAACATTTGAAGATAAAGGTTTAGCCCAGGCTACCTTTTGCGACCTAAGCAAAGCGTTCGATTGCGTGGAACATAATGATCTTTTAAATAAATAATCTTATTATGGTGTGAAAGGTGCCCCCCTTAACTTCTTTAAATCGTATCTAAACAATCGGAAACAAAAAGTTTTTATCAATGGCGAGTGGTCCCATGAAATTACCATGCAATATGGCGTTCCACAGGGGTCAGTTCTTGGACCTTTCTTATTCCTAGTCTGCATTAACGACTTACCTTCAAGTATATCAACCACAACCATATTATATGCAGACGACTCTACCTTTGTTAATACAGGTAAACATCTTGCCGACATTACATTATTAGCACAAAATACCATCCTAGATGCGTCTCAGTGGTTTCAAGCGAATGGGTTTCTTTTAAATAATGACAAAATCAAAAATGTATTGTTTAGTTTAAGGTCCAATTCCGTTGATACATGTATCAATAATAACGATATCTCTTCTTGTGTAAAATTTCTGGGTGTTTTCATTGATGAAAACCTTAACTGGAATCAACACATTAATTATATTGCATGCCGACTATCTAGAGTAATATTTCTTTTGAAACGTTTGACACATTGCGTTAAAATTAGTTATTTAAAAACAGCATACTACGCATATTTTCAGTCCATCTTTAGATATGGCCTAATTTTCTTTGGGAACTCTAAACGAATCCGAGACATTTTAATATTATAAAAGAAAGCGGTTAGAGTAGTTTCGGAATCTAGCTTAACAGAACACTGTAAACCACTCTTCAGATCCTTAAAAATACCAACCGTTATTAATTTATATTTGTTTGATTTAGTAAATTATGTTTTTAAAAACCCTCACCTACTTAACTTCACATCTTACACACATAGCCACAATACTAGACAGAAAAATAATGCAAAAATAGAATTTTACAGACTTACAAAAACACTTGATAGCCATGTCGTTCAAAGCTTGAAAACTTACAACTTTTTCTTGCCTTTAATGAATAAAAACGACCAGAAACTATTTTTAAACAAATTTTATTGTTGGAGTTTAGAAAATCCATTTTACACTTTAGAGGAATTTTTTATGCTTGACAATATTAACTTTTAGCCATATTTTATTGTAATTGATTTATGAATTTTTTTTGGGTAACATGTTAGCGATATACGACCTGAAGCTTATTTTTTTTTATTTTGATTCACTGTTAATATAACTTTTTAATGACTTGGCCTGTTGTTGTATATTTGACATTGTCTATGATTGTATTTATCCAATGGCAAATAAAGATGTATTATTATTATTATTATTATTATTATTATTGTGAAATCACTGTCTTCATACACTGTATGTATTTGTAGCTTTGTAGATAGTTTTGCATAGCTAAGGTAGTATTATTTATTTTAGTATGTAAGTAAAATAGTCAGTTTAAGAACAAAAACTGTTCAGATCAAAATTTTATATACGTACATTTATCGTCTTTTAATGTATTGATTCAGCTTTCAATAACATTACAAAAGATACGTTTAAATTATTTATTTTATACTGTCTGGTGTGCGCTTATTTCTGTTTTGCAAAATATGTGTTTATGTATAACACGTATCTGTTCGTAATCTTTAAGTTTGCGTTAAAAATGTTGAAGAAAAAGAATAATATTTGTTGTTAGAATTTGTTAATAAATGTATTATTATAGCTAAGTTTGGCATACTATACAAAATGCTGTTTAATATTGTATTACAATATTATACACAATATAACCGTAGAGTTTGGTACACATTTATGGTCACTTCACCACCTGACAGCTCAGATTTGTCATTCGGTTCCATTCTGCATGATTGCTTGTGCTCAATGCAAGAGAGGTTTTATTGTAGAGCTTCTATTGTTAGCCGTTTTTCTACACCAATTCTCTCCCCTACCCATTCTACAACATCTTCCCATTGTTATGTACAGTCGAATACCTGACGATTATCTTTAGTAAGTAATTATAACGCTATCATTAATTGATATGTAATATTTATTAACACCTTACACATTAATACAAACTTATTAAATTAATAATTGCAGTATACAATGACCTGGCCCCTACAAGAGAAAAAAAAGATCTACATTTTTCAAACTTTTTGCAACAACTTTTGTAATTATATAGTTTTTTTAATACAATTTTACCGTTAGTAATATTAGAAGTACGACTATTCATCATCTTACATTACTCATCGTCTATTCCTTTATGGTAGAAGAAAAATCATAAAATTATCATTATATTTATGTTTATTTATCCGTTATGTAAGCGTTACGGTGCGTTGAAAATTAAAAAAAAAGAAATAAAGTTTGGTAAGAACTGAATTGTGTGTATTAGTACATAGCTAAGAAAATTACAATATATTTGGTTTGTTTACATTTAACAATTGAGTGAAACATATGCGATTTTAAAAATAAATTAAAATCATAAATCAAAATATTGATTGGCAACAGGTGATGGACTGTGTTTGAGTACATCTAATTGTTTTTTTATTCACCACTGTTACCCACTGCATTATACTGCCTGATAAGAGGACTAACCCATCATCCTAGACTAACCCATCATCCTAGACTAACCCATCATCCTAGACTAACCCATAATCCTAGACTAACCCATCATCCTAGACTAACCCATCATCCTAGACTAACCCATCATCCTAGACTAACCCATCATCCTAGACTAACCCATCATCCTAGACTAATCCATCATCCTAGACCAACCCATCATCCTAGACCAACCCATCATCCTAGACTAACCCATCATCCCTGTTGAGAGAGCACTCTAACAACCCTCTGCATACTCTCTGTAGTTTTGTTGTGCAATTAACCCCAACGCTATTGGTAACACAAGATGTCGATGTTTTAGTATTTATTAATATTCCTAATGCTAAGTTAGGATCAAGTGTATTGATAATTAAAATTATTTGAACTATGGGTTAAGATATGAATCCTTTAATGACTTCATTAATATACCCTTTTATTACCAAATTACATTTCAAAATACGTTAATAATATTTGTGGAGCTGTAAAAAATCTCAATAAAATACATGTTAGTAGTTTTTTGTATTTGTATTTAAAAAAATCAATAATAAGTTCTGAAAATACGTTGTTGATTGTTATTATCAATAATAACATTAAGTTTATTCATAATGCATTCACTGACTGTTTAGTGAAAAGTCATATAATAGTTATAATAGAGCTATATCGTAAAAACATATCTTCACACACACCCCTGTCATGACAGTTTAAAAGAAAATAAATTGGCCTTTTCTTTGATCGTACAAAAGACTTGATGTAGTTAATCACAAACTCCTTCTAAAAAAATTTGATTTATTGGAATAAGAGGTAGAGCTTTGGATTGGGAAAGAATCTTACCTAATTGGATGGAAAGAATTTGTTGAAATTTCTTTTGTTGATGAATTTGGGTGTCTAAGCAAGAAGGTTGCAAATGAAATAATTTTAAAGACAGGTGTACCTCAATGATCCGTTCTGGGCCCTGTTTTATTTATTATGTCTATTGATGACCTAACTATAAGTGTAAATAACGCCAACCTTTGTCTTTACACTGACAATAATTCTGTTTCTATTTCAAACAAAAAACCAAATGCAACTTGAGATTGATATTTTTATACAGAGCAGCTCTATACTTCATTGGTTATCAGAAAATCATCTCTCTGTAAACACTTATAAATCAAACTTCATTAAGTTTAAAATGCTCAATTCTAAATCAGATACCTCTGATAATTTTAGCTAGCGTTCCAGGTGATAACTTTGAAATTTCTCCTGTTGAAGAAAAAAATAGGAGATGGAAATTAATCCACGCATATATTATATAAATGACTCTATAAGAGTTTTCAGATAAATAACCAATTACACATGCTGGAAAATGGATTGGACTAAACGCAAACTATTAATATAAATGCACGACAGTCAAACAACATAGTGGGAGATTGAAATAAACATTCAGCAATCGAAACTTTCCACGCCAATCATAATGTTGAATGTTTGTTCACGAATAATCAACCGCTCATTGAAATGTGTAGCGTAGAGAATTTGTCGTTAATATATACGTTCTAGGTAGTTGGTGTTCAAAAGAGCAACGTTGAAGTTGGTTGATTTGATCAACATTTACAGATATATGTTTATTTACAATGAACACGTGAATGATTAATTGGTTGGTTGAAGCCAATGAAGAGTCGAACCAGAGTTGAATGGGTTCAGCTGACAAATATATGCTGTTAACATGTCACATTTTATAGATTAAAATTTCAAACTTCTTTAACGAACATTTTCTTTACTCTATGTAGACAGTATATACGTAAATTGATTATAAACTTAACGTATATAAACTAAACTCTATATTTACGTAAGGCATTGAATTAAAGTATTTCTTAAGTTGTATATTACACATTCTATGACTATAAACAGTACATTGTATAGTTCAAGATCTAAAAGTCATGTTGAATATTAATACGAGTTAAAATGTAAAGACATCTCCTGTCACAAAGCTGAATACAATCCGTCAATCTATTTGAGACCTGCCTCACTGATTCGATTCCATATATGGCGGTTAATCCCTGCGTAAAAGTTCGCAGAGGTCAATCTGTAACAATGCACTACAATTTATGACTAAAGGAATCTTTATAGATGATAAATATTTCCGCCAACTTCATTGTAAACTGATAGATAATATATATTCCAGCGATAACAATGTTACAGACTGTAATTCCTATCCCCCTCCACCACACAATACAAAATGTAAATAAAATTCCAATTTACACAATCAGATCAATACTCACATCAGTGAGACAGGTTGTCCTCATTCAAAATAAACACTATATGTCTGTCAAAGTTATTTGATATTATAAATAATCGTTATTTGTTTAAGAGAGTACCTTTATTAAAATTTGAATATTAAATGGCAACATTTATTTCTAATATTGATAGATACGATAAATACGATTTACGATCCCAGTAAATTTATATGGTTAAGAAAAATAATCAACAATATTCCTACTATTATGAAAAATTTATTATATCGAGTAAATTATTAACAAATAAGCAGAAATACACTCAATATATGTAATTAATTGCATAAATTATACGTAATGGTAATAATGTAATGCATAGTAAGTTGAAAATAAGGTTATATAAAAATACGTTTTATGGAATTTTGACAGTTTTATATATTTTTGGATATTTTCCGTTGATTCACTACTACTACTTTCTCTGTTTCCTCTAATTCACTGCCACTTGATAAATATTCTATTGTTAAAAAAAACTGTTCCCTAATAATTTTTACGTCCATTGTGGCATTACGTATCAGCTAAGGAATCCCATATCACTGGCCTTGTCTTATCGCAATCTAAGAAGTAACACACGGAGAGTGCATTCGGTGGTAAATCAGAAATCGGATTTACCAGTTTGTTATCAACTTTAGTAACCACCTAAACTAACCTAACCGTAATTGCGATTAAAAAGTAGTGGTAGTAACGGAAATATTAGTGATTCTGAATTAACGTAAAACAATTTTTTATAAACAACTTTTTTTCTGATTTTATAAAAGTTTTAGACGATGTTTTGGATGTATACTAGTACCCTATAATCAAAAAACGTACATTTATTTTTCTACACTACATGCTGTCACAAAATTACTACACATTAATATAAGAACCACTTTATAATGTATATAATGTGACAGTGACAGGGTACCGGGACAGTAAAGCGTCTGCTAAGTAGATTTAGAGAGATTCTGGTACTCTGTAAGTAAACAGTGATTATTAAGATACATTATTTGTAAGTTGACAAAGCTAAGTGAGGTTTATATACTCCATTTTTTTGGAAAATATTGTTAGTAAAATGTAATTATATGACTTAAAGATATCTGCACTTCACTTTTATATTTTATTATTATAATTTATTTGCCTCACTGTCCACCTCACAAGTGACTGAACACTGTCACAACTTACAAGTTCAAATAGAAACAGTAAACATTAAATATAACATGGAGTGACTTGTTAATTTAATATTTAGCTGTATCTTATTTTTATTTTATTAAAACTTCCGTTTCCATCTATCTGTTTGGATCCTTGTGATTAACCATCTGAAGCTGATGGTAATTAGACCTATTGATGGGCAATAGTCTGAGTAATCATTGACCTAATACTAAACGCAATTATCTGCGTTGATTAACTTGTTTGATGATCAAAATAAATATATTTTTACAGTTTGATTTCTGTAAATAAATGCTCTGTGTGTTGTGACTTTTATATTTAATAACTCCAAAAATTGTCATTTTTATAAATGCACGTTCGCCTGATTTACCATCCTCAGATTATTTTATAATAGAAAACATATGCCGAGCAATAACATTTGTAAATATTAACATAAATGGAAACATACACAAAATTAAAAAAGAAAGTTTGGAATGATTGCATTTTCAAATCATTATATAATGATTTATACATTGATATTCTTAAGATTAAGCATTTAGTGAATTAATATAATTCATTAATTGGTATTAACGAAGGCTGCAATACACAGTCTTCTTTCCTTAGTGCTATTAATAAACTGTTAATCTTATTTCGCTTTTCCTAAGATTTGTCTCAATAAACAATAGACCATTTATAAAAAATTACCATAAATCTTTTTTGGTTTACGTGTTTAATTAATTTAGATTGTTCAGGACTATAAGTTTTAAAATTGTATGTATGCCATTTTGTTTTTCTTTGACAGATATTCAGAAATATGTTTTATTTCACTCGCTGTTAATTTTGTTTACAATATTTTTTGTTGATTGATTTTAATTGGTTAGTTTAGTTTTTATAATTTCCTGCGAAGGCTTCCTAATTACATAAAAAATAGATAAATTGTTAAATTTATACTTACATTTATTTTTATTGTTTTCACGGTTTCTTTGATTTATTTACGCTGCAAATTCACAAAGTACCTAATGAAACATACTTGTTGTAACTGTCAGCTTGTATATGACCTTTTTTTACTTCATGTTTGACTATTTACTAAAAAATCCGGTTTTTCCTATAATAATCTAAATTAAACACTCAAAAGTGTAGTATATTCCTAAAGAACGTTAAAATTCCATCGGAATAAACTGTTTTCGTTAATATTGATGCCTTTTATTGTGGTTTAAGATGCATGAAAGTACAACATTTGTAAGCTTTACAAATCACTTATAACTTTAAGAGGACTTTTTATTACTAAAAAGTGAATGTGAAAGGTGTCAAACTATCTTAAAAACTTTCCTAATAAATCCTCTTTTATTTGGTACATCGGACTAAAAGAACACCTTCGTTGGCTGACATAGCTTTACGTTTTTGTAACATGAAGCACGTGTTTCAATAAATTATTTTGCCGTGCTTAGTATCAAATGGTGCTAACGTAAATTCCTTAAATTGTCACTGAATTCAATTAAGATATAGTTAGTAATTTGTCGTGACAAGTTTAGTGTTCCAGGTGTTAAACATATATTCACAACAAGGATGAAGAGATTAAGCGTCAGGAAAGGTATTTCAATCCCACAGTTACTTTGCCAAATGACAGACCTACAGCCCCATTCAGTCTGGATTCCCAACAAAAGGAAACGATTAAGTGCCCGGAATGGATGCAAACAAAGGCAGAGTATTGTACGTTATTTTAGACCCGGACCCCCTACTTATCGTTTATTTGATTTCTGTTTTAAATTGCCATACGAGTGGTGTGAGTGATGAGGAAATATATAACTTTATGTATTTAAATTGTTGCCATAATACAGTTCATATACCGTTCCTCTTTATTTATGAAGCATATTTTTTAGTTACATTTGACATTTCATCACCTGGCAAATAAATATACTATTATTAAAAAAAAAAAGAAAAAAATTCTAAGTCCGTTTAGTTTCAAACGGAAACAAAATATACAAAGAAGTGTAACTAACTAACTATAAATATATATATATATATATATATATATATATATATATATATATAAATATTTAACGAAATAAGTGTTTTATATATATATATATATATATATATATATATATATATACATATATATCATCTAGTTGTTTAAATCGATATCATTAATGATTAAGTGACCCAGTATGTTTTAATGAAGTAAATAGAAACATATGTATTTATATTAATAGTGGTAGAACGAAATATGTCAATTCTATCTTGTAATTGATTATAATTATTTAAATTTACACATGTGATTATATGTACTGTAAAGATACCCTGCATAGTGCTGTGATCCATGTAAGTGTTGAGGAGATTGTAGGCGATGAGTTCTATGCTTGGTCTTATTAATATCAAAATGGCGTCCGCTCATTGATTACTATCGGTATGAACACTTCTAGAGAAGTCTGAGGTGTCCATGTTGGGTGGTAGTCAGAGGCCGGATGTTGTGTAGGGGACAGAACTGAGTATCGGGATTATCAATCAGCTGAAAATCAGACCAGTAATACTTGGTTTGGATTCCACGTAAACCTGTACGTCATTTAGTTTCCTAAGCTATTGGGCTGTTAATAAATGTCTCTATTTTAAGAAACGTCAATCTTTTTTAGTAACCAAACTACACATGTCCTCCACACTCACCCTACACTCATGCATTCATTCACATTCATCTTAAAATACGAACAAACTTGTGACGACGTCTCATTTCTTCTTCCTGTTACACTTGTTAAAAAAATTTTGAACAAAAAATTAATTTTATTTGTACTATCAAGCTTTGAGATGGGTTAAACAATTACTTTTATGTTACCTTAAATATATGCATATGAAATGGTGAAGCTGTAATAGGAGGAAATAATGTTTACTTTTATCAAGATTATATATATGAATAAAATAGTCCAGGGATATTTAAAATAAAAACCAACATGTTGCTAAAAAATCTTGCAAAACATATTAGCCAGTTAATCTATAAATGATAATTAAATTCTGATATATCTGTAAATGATAATATTGCTGTGGCCTGAAAACGATGATGGCTGTCGTTGGGCTGTATACGTACGAGTATATGACGATTGGAGAATTGAGTTCGACATAAAATAAACATACATGATATTTGTTAACATGACCAACAATTGGATATATCCAGTACTACTACTTTGAGATAGGTGCTTCAGTATGGCTTTAATTGGATTTAAGCTACTTAAGACGTATGTGTCAATAGTTTAAAGTGCCATAACTTGGTGATATACTGTACCAATACTTTGAAATATACGTCATTGAAATATATGACGTAGGCTACTATACAAATATCTGCTGATTGTGTCCATAAATACACAGGCATGTTCAAGTTTGAAGCTTTATTCTATTTAAGTTTGACTTATAAATAACGTTAAACAAATATATCTACCAACAGTTGACGTACTTGAAGGTGTTGGAGCGTGGTCCTTACAAGATTTGAAATTCTGGTAATAAGTAGATGTTTGTACCAATTTTCGTCCAAGGTTCGAATCTCCACTGAGCCAACGGTCAGTACTTCACTCATTGAATAAAGTTGACGCACATGCTTGTACGCCTATGTCAACTGGCGAGTGAAGTTAAAAAAAAATATATATATATATAATAACTATGGTGGACTAGGAATGATTGTATAAAATGCTGTTAGACGTGGTCAAAGCACAGTCAGACATTGGTCAATATTTGTCTGCGCATTCGTCTGGAAATCCCGGAGAATATCTCTAATTAATATTGATGGGCTGAACGCTATCCGCCTTCAGTAAGACTACTTCGATATGCTAAATCATGCATCAAATGTTGTCCAGCCTGAAAGTGTCACTACTTGGAGAGATAAGATTTTGGTTTTCTAGTTTACTCTCAATCAAAGTTCTACATAAAGTAGTTCAAGTTTTATTGAACTAATAAGCTTTAACAAACATAACTTTGGTAACTGGCCTTGGCAGCAACGGAAGAACAATGCGAGCTCTCGTCGGAACAGGTTTCCGCTATCTTTGAACCTTATTTCTACGGCTGCCAACTCGTTATACTTTAATGGACTAGATTACCGTACTAAGGAATTTCCATTGTGATTGTCGCTTTAGATATTGATGTCAAAATGGGCTTAACGTGAAAGGACTGGGCTGTGTCTTAATTTAATGGGTCATATGACCCTCTTAAAAAAATATAAATAAAACAAAAAACATACAGAATTCACTAAACAGTTTACTCTGATATGACTGACTGATACTTAATTTATTATTAACTTAAAATGGATTATTTATATTTTGTCTGATCATATGCAATATATTTCTTTATGAATTTATGTCATAAATTCACAATTCATGTTATGATGTAAATTTAGACAAATCTCACTTCTTGCCCTGCCTCGTTGTACGTAGTGTAAGTTAACTTTTGCCAATATTACTTAAACTATTTAAAATAAAAAATACGGTATTTAAATATAATATTTACCAAGTAAGCGCTTGATTATGAAGATGTGAACTTAATTATATTCATGAAATTGATTATTAGCCTTATTCTTGAAGTATATTAATTAGTTTTGCTTTTATATGTAATCTATTTGTCAGAATAAACTATTACAATTCATATTTAGATAAGAAATCTTAATACTTAGTATTTTATAATTTTTGGAGTGAAATTAAAAAAGGAAACGAAACTTCATTGCCATTGTTTAGGTATTTTAAAATGCTACCGTTAAAGTATTTATGTTATTTAAAGTTTTAAAAATTATTCATGAAAAGGTGGTCACTCGGGAAGCAAGCACATGTATAAAAATGATTATTTAACTAGAAATGCAACTTTCGTAAACAGAAAGTTAATATCTGCTTTTAAAAGTCTTTTGAATATTAGGGCCAAAAATGTTTAATTTATCTGCTTTATAATATTAAAAATATAAATAGTAACATCAAATTCACCTTATTTATTTATTTATTCATAAGACACCGATCGTCAAGATATGGGCGAATATGGATTTCGAATGAGTGTGATGAGTGTAGATGAGCGAATGTAGTCATTGTTATGAACTAAGGCCGACTATTTCTTAGAAAGTGTCATTAATTAATAGCCCAATGACAAATGAACAGCCGGTGATTATCAGCTGATCCTTCTCAAAATGTATTATGACTCTGATTGGGATCGATCTGAGAACCTTTAGCACATGAAGCTGGGATTGAACCAACTACGCTACCGACCAATTTAATGTTAATATATTCGCTGTTTAATAGTATTCAAGAAGGGTTTATTTGTTTTAAAATAATAACTGTAGAAAAGTAGAATGGGATTAATACTGTTTATATCAAATACATGTAAGTTTTTAAGAGAGTGTTAAGTTAAATTCATTAGTGTATTTTTTGTGCTTTTATTAGATTTAAGGATTGTTAGGAACATACACCACAAGTACTGTTAGTGAATGTATAACTGAAACATCTACGAATGTTTTGGGCTATGCAACTGACATGATAAGATGGCATGTATTTCCTACAAATTAAATTGTATTACCAGTGTTGTAATTTGTTGAAAATAAATCTGTTATTTCTAACAATTACTTATAGATTAACTCTGACCTATATAAATTATGTGTAAGAGGGTGAAGTGCTGCTATTTGCGATTGTAATACTTAACTAACTTTTTATAGAATAACAAACATGCATGGAGAATAACAAATTTAATTATATACACTTAAGATAAATCTCTAAAAAGAGCAACGGTTTTAATAATATACATATTCAATTAAAATTTTATAAGTATTTATCCACTATAATATTTGAACTTGTTATTACCTGCGTCCCTTGGATGGTAATTAGAATAATTTTATGAAATTAAATTAGTTCATAGACATTATAAAAATATATATGAATTCTATGTAATACCAACCTTGTTATCTCGTAACTTAGCTAGACAACACGAGCATAATTATGTGGAAATTATCGAAGAAATTAATGAAAAATCAAACTTTAATATCCTGCCTTTAATAAAAAAAATTAGTACATTTTTTGACACAACATTTTCAACTAAATGCACCAAAACGTTACAAATAAAGAAAAAATATTAAAATCCAAACACGGTTGACGTGAGAGGGTAGGGTTGTATCAGAACATTTGACAACTGGAATCCTGAAGTCAGAGAAATAATTAATTGTTCAGGACTCATTTGTTTACGTTGCAAGTGATTTGTCTTCCGTTTCATTAATGTAATCGGATTTTAGGATTTCTCTTGAAAATAAATTGTTTTAACAAAATTATCTTTTTTGATTTAATTACTTTGAAATTGATTCTTCAATAAAGATAAATTTATGGTGTTACTATTAAATATTATAATGCAATACATAAGTAATGTATCATGTAAATATGCTATAAATAATGTATCGAAGGGAAATGTGTTATAGATCGTGGGTGTCAGGCGGACCATTATGAACTCTTAACTACTAGGCCCTTCTTTCGGCGCTTCGCAAGCTTTTTTTGTAAAAATCAATTTTGTAAAAAAAAAAAATGAAATGTGCTTCAAAAATATATTTTATCAATTAGTTTTTCTTCTCAAGAATTTTACATTCACATACTACCATCAAAACTCACATAACGAATTAGTAAATAATTATTTTAAGAAAATCGAAAAGAATTTGAAAATATCGTACCTAAATTAACACTTATAACCCCCCTTACGAGCACTAAACAATTTTTGTAAATAATTCCAAGATACCCAAATAGTTTCTTATTTAGTGTACTATAATAGTGTTTTAGAATTCTTTGTTTACATAAAACGCGGAAATGAGAAAAATGTGCAAAGTTACAATATAATCATTGTAGGTAATCAAATAATACAAGTAAACATTCAATAAATCACCATGAATAGGCAAACAAATAGTTTTTAGGAAAAACAGTCATATTTTAGCTATTAACAAATTTTTATATTTTTAGTTTACTGGGGAAAATAACAATTTTACCACGGAAACGAAAAATGTTTGTGAAAAGTACACAAAAATCTAAAAGTAAGGGTATGTATAATGTTTTATAATTCTTTGCTGTTTGTACTTTATTAGTATAATATACTATCCACAAGAAAATTTATAACATTCCAAAAAGTATAAAACTTATAACACCATAAGTTAGCGTGCGGAAATTTTGTAAACGGCACTTGCAAAATGTTGCATATTGTAACATTATAAGAAATATAAAGTAATTTTTGGGAATTTGTATAACAGTAATACTTGATATAACATATTTCTGAATATAAATATACAAGACCTGTTAGATTAAAGCCAAAAATAAAGTTTGAACATTAACTTTTATGAAATTGTGGCACTCCCCACTAGTGGGTCGGTCACAAAAAAAGGTAAATAAAAACATTTGTTGTAAAATACCTAAAGCAGATGAAATATCGTAATTTGTTTTGTTGGCTAGAACATTTTGTTCTATCTGACATTTACTATGTCTAATTCCATCTTCTGGTTTTTCTTCTGTCATGTGACAAACATCGTCCATTTTCCCGCTCCAAACCTCCCGCCAGGCGGTAATTGAGTGGACGTTTCTTGTTGCACGTTTTATTTTTTTCCAAATTACAAAATTGCATGAAAAATTACTAAAAATCTAAAATGTATAGAACTGAAAATTATACGTCGATTGGTACCAACTTTGCTTCCTTATAAACATATGTTTTATTGATTTTAAGTGAACAGCATAAATATTGCCGCTCCCCACGATTCAGGGTTAGGCTAGATTAAATAGATTACGCAACTTGGACTCAGTTTAGTGCTTTTATAATTAAATTCCTAGAAATATTTAGACGACATATAATTTTTACTCGTAACCACGAATAGAAATGGATAAGTGTAGATTTATATAAAATAACTTGTAATTATTCTATACGACTACAGTAGCATTTCTCGGGTGTGATGAAATAGCACAAGTCACATATTTTTTTAACTTTTGACCTTGAATGACTATGAGGTATTTTTTTTTTTTTTTTTTATTTTTTTTTTTTTTTAAAGGAGAGGCCAATCTCCTCCTTAACCTTACTCTGACCATTCCCCATAGACCATTGATCTGTGCGAGGAACTTATTCAGTCAGAGTAAGGGGGCGAACCTGTACAGTACAAGGTGAATATTACTGATAAATCTTTCAGTCTAGGCCGGATTCGAACCAGCGCTATCTCTAACCCAAGCTCAAAGTCCTGACGCCTTAGACCACTCGGCCACCGGCTCGCCCAATACCACTGTATGTGAATGGGTGGGCGGGTGGGTCAATACCACTGTTCGTGTATGGGTGGGTGGGTCAATACCACTGTACGTGTATGGGTGGGCGGATGGATCAATACCACTGTTCGTGTATGGGTGGGCGGGTGGGTCAATACCACTCTACGTGTATGGGTGGGCATCTAAATTCAAACAGTTATTACAGAATTTTATTATGGTTTCTTTGTGTTTTTGAGTAATACAAGTACTGTTTTGAAGTGGTATACTTGAAGTACGGTATACTTGAAGTACGGTATACTTGAAGTACGGTATACTTGAATTACGATATTATTGATTGTGTTCTTTATCAAAGAATTCCTAAACTCCTTTGAGACTTATGTGTTGTTAACATTTTAATTAGCCTAATTGTCACATCAATTTTTATAATATATGATTTATATTAACAGATTTTTCGAATGTATTTAGAAAAACTAAACTGCATTTTTGTCAAATATTGTTGTTTTATTCTGAAACACATTACACGTGGATTTATATAAGTCCATTATTTTGAATGAAAGTTTAGAAAAAAATAAAAAATAACACTTCCCTATTTTTAAATTATCAGTGAAACTATAATAAGAAAAATATCTGTGACTGAACTTACAATGACGTTTACTAGGTATATTAATAAATACAAATGTTAAGCCTTACCTTATTTAAGTCTTGCGCTGTAAATCCTGTAACAAATTGAAGGAATTACAATTAATCAAATTAGATATTTCATTTAGTAAACAATTGCCCTCCTAGCCTATATGGGAGTGAGGAATCCATTCGTAGGCCCTGAACCAGTCTATAGCATTGAACGTACCACTGCCAAGACTGAAATACTGAACCTGGTTAGAAATCCTCACCAAAGCAGATGGTGGCAGTTTCACGACCAAACCGATGCAAAACCTCTGGCAGAAGGGCCATACCGTACGCTAACCAAATCACTCACCACCATTAATCGGAATGACATCAAGTTGGTGATGCGTATATTACTGGACATGGCCACTTCAGGAAACATCTGGTAACATTTGTATCTACAGAGAAGACACCAGTTGTGGGCTTTATGGTGAGGCTCTTGATTCTGCAGAACATCTATTAACTGAGTGTGATTCTCTAGAGCTCAGGAAAAAGAGAATATTCGTGGACGAGATTTTAGAAGAAAGAACTGTACTTGCTAGTCTGGGGAATATTTTAGAGCTGGCTAAGCCGCTTGGATTAGGTACCAAATTCTAGTAGGCGACAGGGGAGCACAATAATCCCAAGGTTGAAGTGCAATGGAGGAATTGACTCAGAGCTTTCCTCCCCCTTAGCAAACTAAAACTAGTGAAACATGATTTATCGTATCTCTTTACTGGATAATTTTGATTACACATAGATGGAAATATGTAATATCTTCACTCTTTACTATTCTAATCAGTAAAAATTATTCTCAATTTGCAAAATAAAACTAGTGAAACTTGATTTATCGTATCTCTTTACTGGAAAATTTTGATTACACATAGATGAAACATATGTAATATCTTCACTCTTTACTATTCTAATCAGTAAAAATTATTCTCAATTTGCAAAATAAAACTAGTGAAACATGATTTATCGTATCTCTTTACTGGAAAATTTTGATTACACATAGATGGAAATATGTAATATCTTCACTCTTTACTATTCTAATCAGTAAAAATTATTCTCAATTTGCAAAATAAAACTAGTGAAACATGATTTATCGTATCTCTTTACTGGATAATTTTGATTACACATAGATGGAAATATGTAATATCTTCACTCTTTACTATTCTAATCAGTAAAAATTATTCTCAGTATTGGTTATGGACGAGCCTTTACATTCTGCTCTACAAAATTGTTCTAAATGGTCATTGAAATAAAATAAAAAAGCTAGTTCTGTTAGTGTTGATTTGTAAACGACCTTTAGCTTTGTTCAATACTGAATATTTTTAGAAACACCTTTTTGTGTAAGTTAGGAAAACAACCATGCCTACTTAGATTGAGTTGGTCTAATTTTTCTCAAATCATGCAATGGATTTTTATAACTGGGATAATTAACGAGCCTTAACCACGCGACTGGACGATCAGAGAACAAGCAATTAAAGTAACGTAAGTAGTTTTTAATGACCATTTTTGCGGTGTTTTACGGTTTGCTTAAACCAAAAGAAAGGCCACAGTTATTTTTTCAAACTATAGTCAGTCTTATGCACACTGGGGGCAACTTTATGAGTCATAGAAGAAACTAACCTTTTAGAAAAATAAATAAAAAATCTTCTAAATTGCTAAAAGCATATTTTTAACGATGTAAGAACGTTCTAACAGATTCACAAACTTATATTAAAAATAGATTACTTACTTATTCTTTAATATTATTTGTGTACATGTACAATATAAGAAGTCAAAATTGTGAGCTTTGGTTAGAGTTAGAGACATATAAATATTTTAGTCAAATACATTTTCCATAGTATATTATTTACTGAAAACCGTATTAATACAGTATATTTCCTAAACTGTTAGCTTGATAATTAAAATGTTCGAACTCTTATGAAATTGGACTCGTGGCATATTTAGTGACTGAGTCAGTGCACCTTAATATATCCATCCAAATGCAATCAGGTGTTTTATCATATATGTTTTAGTCTATGCTTATATAACTTTTTGTCTTTTTTTATAACTTTTTGCGAATCCTTTGTTTATTACAAATAAAATGCATATTTTATTGAGGAAAACTAATACGTTATGCTTTTATGTACATTTTCTAGTAGACAATCTAACTCATTAAAAGTAAAAATAATGAATAAATAAAAGTACAAATAAAGTACATGAATAAAAAACGTTTACTAAATACATTTTAATTATCTACTTGTTATCAGAGGAAAATGTACATTGGGATAAATGCATTTCGTTATCTCTGATGATTCGTATATCCCTTATTTCCTTCCAGGCAAATTTCGATAATTTTGTAAACATCTTTTCAAAAATACCTTACAAGTCCAATTTTTTAAATTAATTGTAGATACTTTTAATTATACTTCCAAACTTTCAGATTTTATAAATTTAAATAACATTTTTGTTACTGTAAATAATTAGATGTTTGAATTTAAAGGACACGCGCTCTATATTTTGGAGGATAGATCATACAAACACATAACTCTTGTTATGACACACTATCACTTTATATAAAAACTAATTAAGAAAAAAAATCAAAATCAGTACTCCAATAGGAATGAAAACACATCTTACACTCTCTCGCAATTATATTAAATAGTTTACTGAAATATTATACAGTTGCATGGACAATTAAAAATGATGGTAGTTACAGAATAAATACATCCTGATGGATAAAAATATTCAAAGTAAAAGCAATATGGCAGGAGGTTATTTTATGTAAGATGAAATGTTTCCTATAAAACTGACTTATCTTAATCGAAAAATAGTTTGATAACTCTTTACAAACATTGAATTGGGAACCGTAAATTTAAATGAAAGGAAATTAAAAGAATAAAGTACTTATTTCTTGGGAGAAATCTCAAGGGAAAGTTATTTGGGAAGATATGACAGGAATTAGCGGAGCTTGAAAGTATGGTTTGTTGCCAGCAACCAGTTGTTAATTTCAAAAAGCTGCGATGTATATTTGGATAAAGATCCAAAAGTCAGCATGGCATATTAATTGAATAAAAATGTAAAGTGATCTCCTGTCTCAAAGATAAGTCAATTCATCATGCCATTTGAGACATGCCTCACTGATTCTGTTTATGCTGGCTAATCCTACCCTAAAATAGCCCAGGAAGCACTGTAACTATGTGAGCCATTGTTTGGATAGCCTCCCCTCAATCACATGACTGATCTGGTCTCAACCCCCATTTATAATTACAGTAATTGCATCTGCCAACGCCAGTTCAGACCGATTAAAGATTGTCCACTCCCTTCGAGGGAGGTTCATCCCACCTACTGGGGTGTGATGTTCATGCCCACAGCAAATCTTTAAAGCTGTACGTACACCATGGGTAGTTCTAAACGAGCAACAACTCTGGTAGCTGAACTGACACGATTCCGTGATCTCTCAGCTATGTCAGCTATCAAAATACATTTGTTAATTTAAAAGACATTTTACACTAATTTATTTATGCATGAATTAAAATAAAATAAGTTAGGAGTAAATGATGTTTGAGATAAACATTTATAATATTGTTTGTAGGGATTTAAGTATATTTTATATTTAACTGTATTTTATAAGTAAAAGTACCTTTATTACGTCAAATATAATAGGTTTTACTAAAAAAGTAAATGTTACACATTTAATACAATATAAGCACAGAAAGTACAAACAGTACAGTAATATAGATTGCACCTAATTTTACTCGTGGTCTATCAATACTTTTTGTACCGTCTTACATTAAATTGAGTTAAATATGTTGTGTAGTGTTGAATATCTTTGTACATCAAAAGCATATATCCAACACTAACAAATGACTTTGAAGCAACCATCAAAAGCATTTAGAAAATGTGTTCATTAAACATTCTATATTTTATTCTCACTAACTCATTAAATAAAGTTAAAACATTATCCCCGGTTCCATTTGCTTTGTTAACAAGGGCAATCAAACTTTAAAGACAATTAATAATTCAGACTAATTCTGGATTGACAGCGGCCGTTGCGTTAGAGAAAGTTCTGTATTCAGGTTCTCTCACGCCGTTGTTTAACAAACAGCGGGTTGTGAAACTGGATGCATTAGTAGTAAATGCTAAACAAACACGTATACTAACGAAGCTTTAATGAAATGCAGAACATGCGACATTATAGTTGTATTTTCTGTACTATTTATATGATAATCATTTAAATAATAATACTAATACATTCTTTATTGTATAAACAATGTAAATATTATTGTATCGCAAACGTCAGTACTTAATCAAAATAAATTAACCTATGGCCCTAATTTAACCAATCATCCATAACAATAAATCACACAAAACTATTTAAAGTGTTTATGACACCCTCGACAGTCAACGAGGTGAGTCTAGCCAACTAAGTTGGTCTCCCAGTCGTATGCTTGGAACTCTCTGACGCTGTAAAAAGCGTGGGACAGCAGTATGCCTCTCAATAATGTATAGCAGTAATTAATTATCTGATCATGATATATTGAAAACTTTATATATATTAAATTTATTTATGTTCATGAGATAAATCTAATTTCAGTATTCTTAATTACTGAACATGAAATAAATAAATTAAACACTTTTATGTTTAATATAGAGAAAATAATCAAACAAAGCACTAATGGATATATTAGTATATAAATAAGTAGTTTTGTTTGTTTTAAATACTATTTATTTTATTTATTTAATGTTTACAAGATGTTACAAAAGCTTGTCAGCAAGGACTACAATATAGAACGTATGATTATAATATTTAAAACGTAGTATACAATATAAAGATGGTTTACGGCAGGCAATTATTTAGTATCTTAGATATAGGGAACTTTACAAATTAGCGGCTTATTTAACTTGGCAGGAAGCTTCAATGGCTACAATAATTTAAACAGCAATGAAAAACAAACAACAACTGTAAAAATATGAAAAATAACAAATAAACAGCAATAACAAAAAATAACAATAACAAATAATTATCCATGAAAAATAAATAAACAATAACAAATAATCAATAACATCCAATAAAATACTAAAGTACGCAATAAATTACAAATATGTACATTTAATAGACAGAAGATGAACAATTTGGGAAGAACAACTGCTGTCATACAAGTCTATAAGGGGCAATGTACTTACTGTTCAAAGTTCAGTTGTTAACAATGTGGCGCCAAACAGGAGGGTCCAGATATCTAACTCAGGAACCAGTTTAATAATAGTACTTATAGACATTTTATCTACTTTATATAATTATAGTTAATCATTAATATCCTTTTTTGTCTCTAGTAAGTAAGATGAAAACAGCAAACAAACGCCTTAGCGATAAAAATATTCCTTGGGTTATAAAGTTTAAACTAATTCTACTCAGATGGAATGAGAAACCTAGTTCGACAATACATGAAAAGTCAAACTACAGCCGTGTTATTATAAATCAACAAATTTTTATTTTCTTGTTAACTGTACTCATAGCAGATATTCATTAAAGATTACTTTTTTCAAGTTAAACAAAATGAATAACTCTTACAAAGCGAAATTTGTAAAAGACAATGGCAGTCGTTGAAGAACAATATTAAATAATTTAATACTCCCCAAGAATAGAAATACAAATAACACTTAGTTATTATGTATCTTTAAAGATAAAAGTACATTTACTCTGAGGTACCAAGTATGTAAAAAAAGTAAATAGTATAAAAAGAAAAAATTTTTTACTTTTTTACAAATTTTATTTTATAATTTTGGTAAACCCTTGCAAACTTAAAAAATGCAAACTTCATACAAATACAAAAAATGCAGGCTGATCATACAAACTTTTAAAATGGTTAAACAATTCTAGATATATGACTATATACTGTATATACTCTCGCTATCATTAAACAAACTAAATAGTAATGATTTTAATTACACCTACTTATAACTGTTGTTTATTAAATAATTTTTTACATGAGCAATAATAGTTTTTCTTAATACACGAGCGATTTCATAAAGTAAATATTTGGCCTGCCAAAGTTAAGGCTATAAGCACTGGCTCACAAAGTTCGATTCTCTGCTAATAACAATTACCTTGCATTCTTTCTTTCTTGATTCTTCAATAGTTCGAAAGTAAAATATGGCATAAGATTTCTACAAACCATAAGAGATTGCTGACGGCCTGCTTATAGATATTATTTCAATTATTTTCTGTTATTTGTTTAACAATCAAATATTACACGTGATGGTGTTTTTACTTTGCTCATTTGTGTTTTTTTATACACTTTTTGTCCTGGTATTATAATGGCTGTGCTAGATATTAGGAAAGACAATAATTTAGCAATTTTTCTGCTCACTTGTTGACACTTATTATGGTAAGAATGTCATTCTGTAATGTTGTATTTAATTTTCTTATGGTAGCTTGTTAAAAAATAATCTATATAAAAATACGTTTGTGGAGTAAGTGCATTTTTATTAAATATTGAACACATATTGACGCTTTTTTTATTACAAAATACAAATTAAATTTGAAAACTCTGACTTCGACCAATTGTTTAAGAAATAACTTAATAAATTAACATTGTCTCTAATGTTTCAAATCGGCAAGGAAATTTTCACTTATTAATATCGAATAACGACATTCATTTTTACTCAAACGATAATTGAGTTAAGCATTAAAGTGTCTTCATACATATATGAAGCACAAAAGTATATTATTGTTAATTTTGAAATTATGAAAAAGAAACATTTATAAAGTTGAAGAATTTATGAAAATGTATTGTATATGTATAAATTAAGAGTAATCGTATTTTGTATCATTTATTTTGTACCAGCGTGTATGTATAAACATTGCTCAACCTGTGATACGTAAATTCCTCATCACAGCCTCACAGTCCTGAAACTACGAGAGGTAATTGACAACGCTTTCTCAAAGTAATATATCTATTATTCATTTTAAAAGATTTATTTTATGGCTGAAACCATTAGTGTTTAACATATTCATAACAAAATATACAAAATATAACTATAAAAAGACTTGGTCCTCACAAAATCTACTTTTTATATTTGAAACATAGAACCAGTGAACAAAGAAAATTTGAGAATAACTACTATTTCAATATACTCGTACATGTTACATTTTAGTTTTAAAGTGGTTGTATTTTTTATAATTGGAACGATTGATGATCCGAGCCAACCTTACATAATTAAAAATCCAATTTAACAGTATAGACATACAATTAGCCATAATGTACTAAAAATCAACCTTTTTATTGAAGTTTATAGAACATTTTGTAACATTTATGAGAAATTACTATGATAGGCCATTTATTACTCACAATTATAAATGGATTTAATATTAAATGTGGCATACATTCACTAAATAATTGGAGTAAGATACAGCATAAATATAAAATAAAAAAAGTTCTACTGTCTTTAATAGTTTGAAATAAATATATAAATAGAAATCCATGTATATTTTTAGGGTTTATATATTGAAATAGATATATGGTAAAATTAACAAGTGGATAACATTGTTGAATCTTGTCGTGTGTATTCAAGTGGGTAACGGCATGTAGCTAGTTACAAAGGCCGATAATGTTTATAGATCAGCCATTGGCATACAATTTGCTGACCATAAATCGTGAACGGTTGTAACTTTAGGCAATTACTCAGCCAGAATGGTTCATTAGCGGATATATCCTGTTGGAGTATGTTAACCAAAGTGGTTCACTGTTAAATTACTACTGGATTGATTCACTAACTAGTTAACATCACTTATAGAAGATTTGTCTACTATCTTATTTTTGACGCCATTTTTGAGATTATAACAGTGAATGGTCATTATGACTTTTAATAATGTTCATGGCTTTTAATTAATGTTCATTATGACAGACTTTTAAATAAATGGCAAGGTTTATAAAATACCAGCCTAAAATAGAGATAGAAACTCAGTTCCAGGCTTGTGGTTTGGGCAACATTTCGAGGGGCTACCACAGTTTTATGGGCTGCTTTTTTCCTTCTCTCTCGTAAACCAAACCTAAGTTCTGCTGAACAAAGTCGTAATTGATGGAATTATATTTATAAATAGTTCCTGTATTTTAAAAGGTATTTGCTATTTTTGTTTACTTTTCAATAATACTGTACTAACAATTATGCTATAGTATAATAAATTTAAATTACAAATTGAAATCTGCTAAATTGGTAGACCGACTGTCTAAAAATGGGATGGATTCTGATTACGGTGCATAATCAAAAACGTAACAGAATGTTATATATCTGTACAAACCGATAAGAATTTTAAAGTTCAAAATTTTAAGTTTTGAAAATGTTAAAAAACTGGTTTTAATATTTTCAGAACTATCAATAAAATGTAATTTAAGTGTAAACTACCTTTACTGTAAGTTATAAGTTAAAAAAAAATGAAAAAGTAAAATGATTCTTTCGATAGTAACAAATTGAAAATATTCTGTTGCGTAAATATATAAGTTAGTTCTTATTGATAATAACTGGCTAGTCCTAAAATATGAACAAGTTCGATTTATAAATTGCAAAATAAATTAAATGCCTGTGAAGAAATATATTAATTGTAATAAGATATATAACATGGGCACTTACTGTCGGTTTCGGAAAGCAATGTACTCGAGTTTGAACCACTGTTACAAAATAAATACTTATCCGATTCCATTGTGTTGTACACCAAAATTTAGCTTATTTAATTCTACGTAATTCCATATAACTTACATGTTTTTAAAAGACTTTAAGAGTTTTTTATAACAGTTAGAATAAAAAAAATACGAAATTTGAGCACTTTTGAAGTGAAGCTTAAATTTAAAAATTTCTAAATCAAGAAGTACTGAATAAATGTTTGTGAAACATTAACCACATATGAAGAAGGTTGTCATTTGTAGCCTTTCTAAATTCTAGAATTTTTACTTTTTTACAAATTTTATTTTATAATTTTGGTAAACCCTTGCAAACTTAAAAATGCAAACTTCATACAAATACAAAAAATGCAGGCTGATCATACAAACTTCTAAAATGGTAAAAAAACTTGGCTTTAAAAATAAAGTAAAATTATAAAACGGTAAGTGTGATCAAAAAATCTTATGATTTTATAACACATGTAATTC
The DNA here is from genome assembly GCA_035578905.1 of Stictocephala bisonia. Taxonomy (NCBI): domain Eukaryota; kingdom Metazoa; phylum Arthropoda; class Insecta; order Hemiptera; family Membracidae; genus Stictocephala; species Stictocephala bisonia. Next base: position 397,884 of record JAQJVL010000527.1, on the reverse strand, counting down.
AACAAACATCGATGTGCCGTAACAAGCGCGACCAACCGAGACACCGTACGCGGTGTTGCCACGTCATGCAGCTGGACTTCCACCCCCGTATTAGGGGATTTATTAGCTATGAATGACAGGTATACATGTTACAGCTAAATGCTGATGAATCACTCATAGTTACTAGAAATGTTAATAAGTACATCTTGCAAATCACCAATATAATGGGCGGTTCTCATTTTCACGTTACATTTAGCTTGTTACGTGTAAAATTTACATAATTTTAAATCTTGAAAATAAGTTATGTTTTACTTTGACAATCGTTTTAGGGCTATAACATTTTTAAACCTGTCGTTGGAGGTTGAAAGCCCTCATGACAAAAGGTGATTAAAAAATGAAGAGCTCAGGCGAAGAACGTGTTAAGTCACTTTTTTTTCATAAAACGAGTGAATGCTTCATTCTGGTGGCAAATTAGTCGTCCTATTTGGCGAACTAAACCAAGTCAGCCGAACATTTTTTTGTTAATGAATTTAAAATGATTTTCCTATTGGGAAATAATGAGTTAGGTCTTAGATTTCAAGGATAGGACGTGTTACATCATTATGTTCAATCCTCTTTAATGTGGACTCAATTAACTAGTTGTTGTTAACCGGAAACAGTGTGACGAGTTTAAAGGGAAAAAACGGGCTAACGGGCTAAAAAACGGGGTACTTACACCTCTCAAGATAGACTGTTCCATTACATGGAATTGTTTCCTCACCATTTTGACCATGCTAGTGAGTTTTAGTTGGCATTTATTGGAAAAGAACGTGTTAAGTGAGTGCAGTACAAATTTACATTTGTTATTCTTTATTTAATTTGGTTTATTGCACGTGTAAGTTTTATTATTTGTGTCGGTCTTGTCCAATCTTTGGTTTGAAGTTTGTGGTAGAAATGTATGAAAGTAGTATGAAAAATAATGCCATCAAAAGTGTATGGGTGGGCGGGTAGGTTAATGCCACCATACGTGTAGGGGTGGGCGGTTGGGTTAATGCCACCGTACGTGTATGGGTGGGTTAATGCCACCGTACGTTAAAACAAATTTTGAAGTTATACTTCTTTGCGCCCGTTAGACACTTTGGGATGGGATGTTGGTCGAGAAACCGCGTCACGCTGAAAAGTAAGAACAAATTTTTAAGAACTATCCATTAATCGATTGTTAATCGAAGAAATTTAATCGAAGAAATTACTGATAATGATAATATAGGTGTATAATATAATAATGAAGTTACGTATAATATATTGAAGATAAATATATTGAATAATATTGAAAAATGTCTTATATTTCATTTATATATCCTGTCTGTTTGTGTGCGTGAGTGGGTGTATGAGAATGCCAAAGAAGTATAACTTCCACCGTGTGGTCCGACGCACACCCAATTTTTTTTCTAACAACCTTCGAAGCGCCTGCGCTATTTATAATACAATTCCCACAATACAAGTCTGTACCTGAATCACGGTTCAGCGCCGTCACATATTGTAAATAAGTGGGTTATGAATCTTCAAAACCACCAATCTCACAATTAACATGAAAAAGAAAACTTCATGGCAGGATCATAGATGCGTCAAGGCAACTAAGGGCTCAGAGTCACGTTATAGGAGAAGACTGAAAGTGCAAACTATTTAAATGTTTCAAAAATTTAGACGAGAATGAAAAACTAACTCTCATTCAACAGTTCAATTTACTTTGAAATTGCAATGACTAATCTTCATACTTAACAAGCCTAATTTCTATTTGTTTGTTAGCTAAAAGAAGACCTAGAACAGATGATGCGGATAATAGAGATTGTTCTTTTTGATATATTGTTAGACTTAAGAGAAACGAGTCAAAGTTTCAAATGCCAGTCTGTGCTAAGGCTTTTGTGGCATTGCATGGGATTACAAGGCGTTGTTTAGCTACAATACAAGCAAGTTTAAAACTAACTGGTAAATCGCCAAAAGACCAAAGAGGGCTTCACAAATCGTCCTTGGAAGCACACTGACGAGAAAAAAGAAGCAGGACATTTACCTCATAAAAAAGAAGAATTACTTTATAAATAAATGAAGTTAATTTTTATATCATAAAAACTATTGTTTAAAGTGAATAAAGTGTATTAAAAAAAAAAAAAAACAATATTCTGTTTTAATACAACTTATTATTATAAAATCTTAAACATTAGCTATTTGGTATCTTAGACTTAACTCGTTGTTGAAAGTGAATAAACTCTTTCTTTTCCAGCAAAAAGTGTACCGTGTTTAAAAATTAATAAATCCCAAAGTGTCTAACGGGCGCAAAGAAGTATAACTTCAAAAATCACAAAATAATAACGAATACTGTTTTCTGTTTATAAAATTATTTTTAAAAACATAATGGTCATGTTTGCTCCAAATTTTAACTTTATAAGGTCACTCTTTAAATTTTAAATTAAAGATTTAAACTTGAAAAATGCTCTCCTGAAAAGTTTTTAAAAAGTCACTTAACACGTGTTTTGCATGAACTCATCAAATGGTTTGGATTTAGATAGAAAACATGATTGGTTAACTGTTCAATACTTCCACAGTAATACACCTTTTGTGCACTATTAAAATAATTCCAGGGGCACGATTCGTCAACGCCAAAATGATCAGTTAAAACTAGTTTTGAAGTGCTGCCCGAGGGGACTCGCTTCCACATGAGCGCAAGTCGATGTCTGTTGAATTATCATATGATATAAAATAGCAAGATTTTTATCGCACTTACCGTTTTATAATCTTACTTTATTTTTCAATCTGGCATTTTTGAACAGTTTTGGAAGTTTGTATGATCAGCTATTTTTAAGATTTTAAGGGTTTACAAAAATTACAACAGAAAATGGTGTAAAGAAGTAAAAATAGTAGAATCGGGAAATATTAAAAAAAAAAAAAAAAAAAACTGATTTCACATGTGGTCAAAGTTTCATCGACTTATCTCAAATACATTTTGTTTTAGACATTTTTAAACTTGAGCTTCGTTCCAAAAGTGCTAAAATTCCGTGTTGTTTTTGTATTCTACCTGCTATAATAAATTATTAAAGTTTTAAAAACAAAAAATATGTAAATTGTATAAGATTGCGTTAAATTAAATAAGCCAAATTTTGGTGTACAACACAACAAAATTGGATGAGTATTTATTTTGTAGCAGAGGTTCAAACTCGAGTACTGCTTTTTGAATGCGACAGTAGTCTCCTTCAGCTTACTTCGTACCTTTTATACATGTATAGATTGGACACATGTATACAAGTCGGATGTTGGTAGAGAAAGTAACAGTTGCAGTTCACCTGAATGAACTATTAAATTTGGAATGTGCAAGTCAACGATTATAATGGAGTTTTAAGATTATGATATTCGAAAATATTTCTATCTCTAAAACTTTCACATTTATTATTGCAATTATTATGTGATACAGATAAAATATTTATGTACTCAACTATCTATTGGCTCCCCGTACTTTATAAATTAAATACAAATTCTGAATAAAAAATAATATTTGATAAAGTTTGATTTAATGTTCAAAATTAATATGGATATTTACAACATTTAAATGCAATACTTATGGAAATGATACAAGAATTTAACCATTCTAGGACGTAACCTTAAGGTGTTGTATTTATGGCGAAGGTTTGGTTACAAGTATAAAACATGGGAAAGTAAATTTCTGTCTTGACAATGAACATATAATAATATAAGGGTGTCGCGTACAGTGATATATAGAGGTCTGCACACACCGGACAATGCTGAGTCTAATCATCTGCTAATGATATCACTAAGGAAGACAAGTTAGGTCGGATAAGCCTGGCCTGACCTCATGTAATTATTTATCGGCTAATCCCTCCCCACGTAATTCTAACTATCATTACAGGATTCCCTGACTTTAGTGTTGCCATTTAGGATAAAGTATGTATTACACTTATAACTAATTGTCATCACTTTCATGATTGTTAATTTAAATAATATGTTTGTATTCATATTCATCTGTATTGTTAAGATAAAAAAGTATAGTTAAGAAAATATAATTTAAAATTATTCAATGTGTGACCATTTAGACGGTATGATTCATGGTAATGATTGAACGGAATCCTGAAGGGGAAATGTTTGCTTCGGCTTCAGACTTCAGAGAACATGTTCCAAGGTTTGAATCCCGACTGAGATAACAGTCGGTACTTAACTCATTGAATAAATTCAATGCACAGGCCTGCAGGCCCATTTGAACTGGTGAATAAAGTTGTTAACTAAAAAATAAACAAATAAAATCACTAGTTGTAATAATTAAAAATATAACGCATTTTAACGCAATGTTAAGAATATATTATTTTTTCATGCAATATTAAGAACGAGATTTGTAGGACAAACATTGCGTAGTGTTATTTAAATATTCAATAACTTAGAATCCTTCAAAAACCTAATTTAAACTACAGTAAGGTATCTGGTCTCGTGTAACAATCTTTGTAGGCTCACGTTTTATATTTGATAACAATAGTTTTTTTATAAAATTCTTTAAAAAATACTAACAGTTATTTGTTATTAAAATAACAGTAAATTTAAAATCCCTGAGTATATGTTCTGGTTTGTTACCATACAGTGTGTGTCAAAGCACTGCGAATAAAACTGTCAGTTTTATATAAGCGCCTTTGTAGTAATCCTCTTACAGTGTAAAACAAAGGAAACAACGGTACTTTAGTTTATGTGGCCACTGTTGACAGGACTAAGTAGCCAGTCATCTACAGTCATGACAAAATATATAGTATTAAATGAGACAAGTAGGTTGTGTTCAACGTATAAGTTAGACGAAGTTCATCATTGGGATTAGCAAGAGCAGAGAACCCTTACAGAATTGAACAAATCTAAAATATTACTATGATGTAGAACTATTTTAATTTATTTTGTGCTGAATCTGTCTAAAGCAAGGAGCTTGAAAAACAAGTCATAAAGTTACGAACTCTCATCATTTTGAACACTATTATCTCCTTGACGCCTCATTTGAATGCAGAAACACGCCACTAGGCTCTGAGGTAATTCCTACAAAGCTTGTGGATGGAATATTCACCCCTTCACTCTTCTATTGATGGAAAATATACATGTTTACCATTTAAAGATTGAATAGAGAATGGTTTATTTATTAATATTCATATCATTGCGCATACATATCAATAAATTGTTTACTATTGTTAAAATAAATATTTTGATTTATCTTAAATCTTAATAAATCTTTTCTAAAATATTTTAACTCTAGATCTTTTACATACCTAGGATGTCATTATAACTTTAGTTTCATATTAAATCGTTGTCCAATTAATTGATCTCTACAGAGTACTATTATCACATATAATAAGCATCAAGTTACATTTTTATCCTCACGCTCACCGTGCATCCACCAAGCAAATAAATTGGGGAAAGCAGCATTGTTCGATGTCATATTATAATCCCCGAAATTTACAATAAATGTATGTACTGACAAGCCCATTATTTTAAGATAAAGATATTCTGACTTGTTTATCCGTAAATAACTTGAAATAGACGCCGAGTTATGATCGCGATCATAAGTTTCGATGAGTGCACCTTAATATAATTATTGAAACGTATTAATTTGAATAACTGGGGAAAAGTTACTGTTGTTGCAAGTAAGGTAAAATTCCAATTTTACTTTACTTGCAACTTCTCATAACATTTATAAATGCCTTTAAATATACGGGAAATAGGAATGAGAACGGTTTTCAATCATAAAGCCAATCAAACTACAATCACTGACCGACAGATCAATTCTGTACCGTAAATACATATGTCGACCTACTACTCACTGTATATAACTACGTACGAAGTAAACTTGACAAAAACTTCAACGCACTTTTATCTTAAGTCTTTTGTAAGGGGGTTACAATAATCATGTAATGAATTTTAAGATTAATTTAGATTAATCTAAGGCTAGTTTTTACATTTTGAGTTCTGTAATTATTCTAATAGATATAATTTTAAAATTATATACTTAATTGATCATGAGAATGATAGTTTTTAAATGTGTGTATATGAAAAAACTGTATCATAACAATAAAATGTTTACAATATAAGCACATAGAGTACAAACGGTACAACAATACAGAATACACCTGATCTGACTCGTGTTTTATCAGTAGATCACTATAATACTTGTACCGTCTTGCATTTAAGTTGAGTCAAATATATGTTTTGTAGTGTTATGTTCAAAACTTACAAATGACTTTCAAATAACAATCAAAAGCAGTTTTTTTTCATTAAACATTCTATATTTTATTCTTACTAAGTCGTTAAATAAAGTTAAACATTTATCCCCAGATCCATTTGCTTTGTTAACAAGGCCAATCAAACTTTAAAGACAATTAACAATTCAGACTAATTCTGGATTGACAGCGGCCATTGCGTTAGAGAAAGTTCTGTATTCAGGTTGTCTCACGCCGTTGTTTAACAAACAGCGGGTTGTGAAACTGGATGCATTAGTGGTAAATAGTAAACAAACACGTATACTAACGAAGCTTTAATGAAATGCAGAACATGTGACATTATAGTTGTATATTCTGTACTATTTATATGATAACTATTCAAATAATAATACTAATACATTCTTTATTGTATAGACAATATGAAAATCATTGTATCGCAAACGTCAGTACTTAATCAAAATAAATTAACCTATGTCCCTAATTTAACCAATCATCCATAAAAATAAATCACACAAACATACATAGAATAAATTCACAACAAATATTTAAAGTGTTTATGACACCCTCGGCAGTCAACGGGGTGAGTCTAGCCAATTATGTTGGTCTCCCAGTCGTATGCTTGGAACTCTCTGACGCTGTAAAAAGCGTGGGACAGCAGTATGCCTCTCAATAATTTATAGCAGTAATTAATTATCTGATGATGATATATTGAAAACTGTATATACATTAAATTTATTTATATTCACGAAATAAATCTAATTTCAGCATTCTTAGTTACTGAACATGAAATAAACAAATTAGACACTTTAATGTTTAATATAGAGAAAATAATCAAACAAATCACTAATGGATATATTAAAGTAGTTATGTATGTTTTAAATACTATTTATTTTATTTATTTAATGTTAACAAGGTGTTACAAATGCATGGCCTTGCCAAGCTTGGCAAATCTTGTCGGCAAGGACCACAATATGGAACGTATGATTATAATATTGAAAAAGTAGTATACAATATAAAGGTGGTTTATGGCAGGCAATTATTCAGTATCTTAGATTTAGGGAACTTTACAAATTAGTTACTTTTTTAACTTGGCAGGAAGCTTCAATGGCTACAATAATTTAAACAGCAATGAAAAATAAACAACAACAGTAAAAATATGAAAAGTGACAAATAAACAGAAATAGCAATAACAAATAATTATCCATGAAAAATAAATAAACAATAACAAATAATAACAAACAAATAATCAATAACATCCCATAAAAAACTAAAGTACGCAATAAATTACAAATATGTACATTTAATAGACAGAAGATGAACAATTTGGGAAGAACAACTGCTGTCATACAAGTCTATAAGGGGCAATGTACTTACTGTTCAAAGTTCAGTTGTTAACAATGTGGCGCCAAACAGGAGGGTCCAGATATCTAACTCAGGAACCAGTTTAATAATAGTACTTATAGACATTTTATCTACTTTATATAATTATAGTTAATCATTAATATCCTTTTTTGTCTCTAGTAAGTAAGATGAAAACAGCAAACAAACGCCTTAGCGATAAAAATATTCCTTGGGTTATAAAGTTTAAACTAATTCTACTCAGATGGAATGAGAAACCTAGTTCGACAATACATGAAAAGTCAAACTACAGCCGTGTTATTATAAATCAACAAATTTTTATTTTCTTGTTAACTGTACTCATAGCAGATATTCATTAAAGATTACTTTTTTCAAGTTAAACAAAATGAATAACTCTTACAAAGCGAAATTTGTAAAAGACAATGGCAGTCGTTGAAGAACAATATTAAATAATTTAATACTCCCCAAGAATAGAAATACAAATAACACTTAGTTATTATGTATCATTAAAGATAAAAGTACATTTACTCTGAGGTACCAAGTATGTAAAAAAAGTAAAAATTATAAAAAGAAAAAAAATTTTTACTTTTTTACAAATTTTATTTTATAATTTTGGTAAACCCTTGCAAACTTAAAAAATGCAAACTTCATACAAATACAAAAAATGCAGGCTGATCATACAAACTTCTAAAATGGTTAAACAATTCTAGATATATGACTATATACTGTATATAATCTCGCTATCATCAAACAAACTAAATAGTAACGATTTTAATTACTTATAACTGTTGTTTATTAAATCATTTTTTACATGAGCAATAATAGTTTTTCTTAATACAAGAGCGATTTCATAAAGTAAATATTTGGGCTGCCAAAGTTAAGGCTAAAGCACTGGCTCACAAGGTTCGATTCTCTGCGAATAACAATTACCTTGCATTCTTTCTTTCTCGATTCTTCAATAGGTCGAAAGTAAAATATGGCATAATATTTTTACAAACCATAAGAGATTGCTGACGGCCTACTTACAGATATTATTTAAATTATTTTCTGTTACTTGTTTAGCAATAAAATATTACATTTGATGGTGTTTTTACTTTGCTTATTTGTGTTTTTTTTTTTTATAAACTTTTTGTCCTGGTATTATAATGGCTGTGCTAGATATTAGGAAAGACGATAATTTAGCAATTTTTCAGCTCACTTGTTGACACTTATTATGGTAAGAATGTCATTCTGTAATGTTGTACTTGATTTTCTTAAGGTACCTTGTGAAAAAATAATGTATATAAAAATAAATTTGTGGAGTATGTGGGTTTATATTGAATATTGAACACATATTAACGCGTTTTTTATTATAATACACAAATTAAATTTACTTATTGCTATCGAATAACGACATTCATATTTTACTCAAACGATAATTGAGTTAAGCATTAAAGTGTGTTCATACATATATGAAGCACAAAAGTATATATTTTCAATTTTAAAATTGTGGAGAAGAAATGTTTGTACCGGTAAAGAATGAATGAAAATGTATTGTATATGTATAAAATATGGGTAATCGTATAAATAATTCATATGTTTTTTACCAGCGTATATGTATAAACATTTCTCAACGTGTGATGCGTAAATTCCTCAGCACAGCCACACAGTCCTGAAACTACGAGAGGTAATTGACAATGCTTTAACAAAGTAATAAATCTACTATTCATTTTAAAAGATTTATTTTATGGCCGAAACCATTAGTGTTTAACATATTCATAACAAAATATACAAAATCTAACTCTAAAAAGACTTGATCCTCACAAAATCTACTTTTCATATTTGAAACATATAGATCCAAGAAACATAATAAATTTGAGAATCATTACTATTTCAATATACATGTTCCGTTTTAGTTTAAGAGTGGTTGATGTTGTTTATAATTGGAACGATTGATGATCCGAGCCAACCTTACATAATTAAAAATACAATATAACAGTATAGACATACCGTTTGCCATAATGTATTAAAATCGACCTTTTTATTGAAGTTTATAAAACAATTTGTAGCATTTATAAGACAAATGATAACAATTATAAATGGATTCAAATATTAAATGTATCATACATTCAATAAATAATTGGACTAAGATACAGCATAAATCTAAAAAAAAAGTTTTACTGTGTTTAATAGTTCGGAATAAATATATAAATAGAAATCCATGTGTATTTGTAGGGTTTCTATATTGAAATAGATATATGGTAAAATTAACAAGTGGATAACATTTGTTGAACCTTATCTTGTGTATTCAAGTGGGTAACGAGCTGTACCTAGTTACGAAAGGCCTACAATGTTTATAGATCAGCCATTGGCATACAATTTGCTGACCATAAATCGTGAACGGTTGTAACTTTAGGTAATTACTCAGCCAGAATGGTTCATTAGCGGATATATCCTGTTGGAGTATGTTAACCAATGTGGTTCACTGTTAAATTACTACTGGACTGATTCACTAACTAGTTAACATCACTTATAGAAGATTTGTCTACTATCTTATATTTGACGCCATTTTTGTGATTATAACAGTGAATGGTCATTATGACTTTTAATAATGTTCATGGCTTTTAATTTTTGTTCATTATGACAGACTTTAAAATAAATGGCAAGGTTTATAAAATACCAGCCTAAAATAGAGATAGAAACTCAGTTCCAGGCTTGTGGTTTGGGCAACATTCCGAGGGGCTTCCACAGTTTTATGGGCTGCTTTTTTTCTTCTCTCTCGCAAACCAAACCTAAGTTCTGCTGGACAAAGTCGTAATTGATGGAATTATATTTATAAATAGTTCCTGTATTTTAAAAGGTATTTGCTATTCTTGGTTTACTTTTAAATAATACTGTACTAACAACTATGCTATAATATAATAAATTTAAATTACAAATTGAAATTTGTTAAATTGGTAGATCGACTGTCTAAAAATGTGATGCATAATCAAAAACGTAACATAATGTTATATCTCTGTATAAACCGATAAGAATTTTAAAGTTCAAAATTTTAAGTTTTGAAAATGTTAAAAAACTGGTTTTAATATTTTTAGAATTATCAATAAAATATAATTTGTGTAAACTACCTTTACTGTAAGTTGTAAGTTAAAAAAATAACTAAACATTAAAATGATTCTTTCGATAGTAACAAATTGAAAATATTCTGTTGCGTAAATATATAAGTTAGTTCTTAATAATAATAACTGTCTGGTCCTAAAATACGAACAAGTTCGATTTATAAATTCCAAAATAAATTAAATTCCTGTGAAGAAATATATTAATGTAATAATATATATATATATATTATTACATATATGTTATATATATATATATATATATATATATATATATATATATATGACATAGTCTCTTACTGTCGGTTTCAGAAAGCAATGTACTCGAGTTTGAACCACTGTTACAAAATAAATCCTCATCCGATTCCGTTGTGTTGTACACCAAAATTTAGCTTATTTAATTCTACGTAATTCATTATAACTTACATGTTTTTAAAAGACTTTAAGAGTTTTTTATAACAGTTAAAATAAAAAAATACGAAATTTGAGCACTTTTGAAGTGAAGCTTAAATTTAAAAATTTCTAAATCAAGAAGTACTGAATATATGTTTGTGAAACTTTAACCACAAGACCTGAAGAAGGTTGTCATTTGTAGCCTTTCTAAATTCTAGAATTTTTACTCTTTAACAAATTTTTTTTATAATTTTGGTAAACCCTTGCAAACTTAAAAATGCAAACTTCATACAAATACAAAAAATGCAGGCTGATCATACAAACTTCTAAAATGGTAAAAAAATACTGGCTTTAAAAATAAAGTAAAATTATAAAACGGTAAGTGTGATCAAAAAATCTTATGATTTTATAACACTTGCAATTCAACAAACATCGATGTGCCGTAACAAGCGCGACCAACCGAGACACCGTACGTGGTGTTGCCATGTCATGCAGCTGGACTTCCATCCCGTATTAGGGGATTTATTAGCTATGAATGACAGGTATACATGTTACAGCTAAAAGCTGATGAATCACTCACAGTTTCTAGAAATGTAATAAGTACATCTTGCAAATCACCAATTTAATGGGCGGTTCTCATTTTCAAGTTACATTTAGCTTCTTACGTGTAAAATTTACATAATTTTTAATCTTGTAAATAAGTTATGTTTTACTTTGACAATCGTTTTAGGGCTATCACATTTTTAAACCTGTCGTTGGAGGTTGAAAGCCCTCGTGACAACAGGTGATTAAAAAATGAAGAGCTCAAGCGAAGAACGTGTTAAGTCACTTTTTTTTATATAACTAGATAATGCTTCATTCTGGTGGCAAATTAGTCGTCCTATTTGGCGAACTTAACCAAGTCAGCCTAACATTTTTTTGTTAATGAATTTAAAATGATTTTCCTATTGGGAAATAATGAGTTAGGTCTTAGATTTCAAGGATAGAACGTGTTACATCATTATGTTCAATCCTCTTTAATGTGGACTCAATCAACTAGTTGTTGTTTACCGGAAACAGTGTGACGAGTTTAAAGGGGGAAAAACGGGCTAACAACGTACTTACATCCCTCAAGATAGACTGTTCCATTACATGGAATTGTTTCCTCACCATTTTAACCATGCTAGCGAGTTTTAGTTGGCATTTATTGGAATAGAAAGTGTTAAGTGAGTGCAGTAAAAATTTACATTTGTTATTATTTATTTAATTTGGCTTATTGCACGTGTTAGTTTTATTGTTTGTGTCCATTTTATTATTTGTGTCGGTCTTGTCCAATCTTTGGTTTGAAGTTTGTGGTAGAAATGTATGAAAGTAGTATGAAAATAAAGCCATCAAAAGTGTATGGGTGGGCGGGTAGGTTTATGCCACCATACGTGTAGGGGTGGGTGGTTGGGTTAATGCCACCGTACGTGTATGGGTGGGTTAATGCCACCGTACGTTAAAACAAATTTTTTTCTAACAACCTTCGAAGCGCCTGCGCTATTAATGATACAATTCCCGCAATACAAGACTGTACCTGAATCACGGTTCAGCGCCGTCACATACTGTAAATAAGTTGGTTATGAAACTTCAAAACCACCAATCTCACAATTAACATGAAAGAGAAAACGTCATGGCAGGATCATAGATGCGTCAAGGCAGCTAAGGGCTCAGAGTCACGTTATAGGAGAAGACTGAAAGTGCAAACAATTTAAATGATTCAAAAATATAGACGAGAATGAAAAACTAGCTCTCATTTAACAGTTCAATTTACTTTGAAATTGCAATGACCAATCTTCATACTTAACAAGCCTAATTTATATGTGTCTGATAGCTAAAAGAAGACCTAGAACGGATGATGCGGATACTAGATTGTTCTTTTCGATACATTGTTAGAATTAAGAGAAACTAGTCAATGTTTCAAATGCCAGTCTGTGCTAAGGCTTTTGTGACATTGCATGGGATTACAAGGCGTTGTTTTGCTACAATAAAGCAAGTTTAAAACTAACTAGTCACTCGCCAAAAGACCAAAGAGGGCTTCACAAATCGTCCTTGGAAGCACACTGACGAGAAAAAAGAAGCAGGACATTTACCTCATAAAAAAGAAGAATTACTTTATAAATAAATGAAGTTAATTTTTATATCATAAAAACTATTGTTTTAAGTGAATAAATTGTATTTAAAAAAACAATATTCCGTTTTAATGCAACTTATTATTATAAAATCTTAAACATTAGCTATTTGGTATCTTAGACTTAACTCGTTGTTAAAAGTGAATAAACTCTTTCTTTTCCAGCAAAAAGTGTACCATGTTTAAAAAATTAATAAAAATCACGAAATAATAATGAATACTGTTTACTGTTTATAAAATTATTTTTAAAAACATTATGGTCATGTTTGCTCCAAATTTTAACTTTATAAGTCACTCCTTAAAATTTTAATTAAAGATTTAAACTTGAAAAATGCTCTCCAGGAAAGTTTTTAAAAAGTCACTCAACACGTTTTTTGCATGAACTCATCAAATGGTTTGGATTAAGATAGAAAACATGATTGGTTAACTGTTCAATACCTCCACAGTAATACACCTTTTGTGCAATATTAAAACAATTCCAGGCGCACGATTTGTCAACACCAAAATGATCAGTAAAACTAGTTTTGAAGTGCTTCCCGAGGGGACTCGCATCCACATGAGCGCAAGTCAATGTCTGTTAAGTTATCATATGATATAAAATGGAAAGATTTTTATCGCACTTACCGTTTTATAATCTTACTTTATTTTTCAATCTGGTATTTTTGAAAAGTTCTGGAAGTTTGTATGATCAGTTATTTTTAAGATCTTAAGGGTTTACAAAAACTACAACAGAAAATGTTGTAAAGAAGTAAAAATAGTAGAATCGGGAAATATTAAAAAAAAAAAAAAAAAACTGATTTCACATGTGCTCAAAGTTTCATCGACTTATCTCAAATACATTTTGTTTTAGACATTTTTAAACTTGAGCTTCGTTCCAAAAGTGCTAAAATTTCGTGTTGTTTTGTATTCTACCTGCTATAATAAATTATTAAAGTCTTAAAAAACAAAAAATATGTAAATTGTATAAGATTGCGTAAAATTAAATAAGCCAAATTTTGGTGTACAACACAACAAAATTGGATGAGTATTTATTTTGTAGCAGAGGTTCAAACTCGAGTACTGCTTTTTGAATGCGACAGTAGTCTCCTTCAGCTTACTTCGTACCTTTTATACATGTATAGATTGGACACATGTATACAAGTTGGATGTTGGTAGAGAAAGTAACAGTTGCAGTACACCTGAATGAACTATTAAATTTGGAATGTGCAAGTCAACGTTTATAATGGAGTTTTAAGATTATGATATTCGAAAATATTTCTATCTCTAAAACTTTCACAATTATTATTGGAACTATTATGTGATACAGATAAAATATTTATGTACTCAATTATCTATTGGCTCCCGGCACTTTATAAATTAAATACAAATTCTGAATAAAAAATAATATTTGATAAAGTTTGATTTAATGTTCAAAATTAATATGGATATTTACAACATTTAAATGCAATACTTATGGAAATGATAAAAGAATTTAACCATTCTAGGACGTAACCTTAAGGTGTTGTATTTATGGCGAAGGTTTGGTTACAGGTATAAAACATGGGAAAGTAAATATCTGTCTTGACAATGAACATATAATAATACAAGGGTGTCGCGTAAAGTGATATATAGAGGTCTGCACACACCGGACAGTGCTGAGTCTAATCATCTGCTAATGATATCACACTAAGGAAGACAAGTTAGGTCGGGTAAGCCTGGCCTGACCTCATGTAATTATTTATCGGCTAATCCCTCCCCACGTAATTCTAACTATCATTACAGGATTCCCTGACTTTAGTGTTGCCATTTAGGATAAAGTATGTATTACACTTATAACTAATTGTCATCACTTTCATGATTGTTAATTTAAATAATATGTTTGTATTCATATTCATCTGTATTGTTAAGATAAAAAAGTATAGTTAAGAAAATATAATTTAAAATTATTCAATGTGTGACCATTTAGACGGGATGATTCATGGTAATGATTGAACGGAATCCTCAAGGGGAAATGTTTGCCGGCTTCGGACTTCAGAGAACATTCTGCAAGGTTCGAATTCCCACAGAGATAACAGTCGGTACTTAATTCATTGAATAAATTTAATGCACAGGCCTGCAGGCCCATTTGAACTGGTGAATAAAGTTGTTAGCTAACAAATAAACAAATAAAATCACTAGTTGTAATAATTTAAAATATAACGCATTTTTAACGCAATGTTAAGAATATATTATTTTTTCATGCAATATTAAGAACGAGATTTGTAGGACAAACATTGCGTAGTGTTATTTAAATATTCAATAACTTAGAATCCTTCAAAAACCTAATTTAAACTACAATAAGGTATCTCGTGTAACAATCGTGTGTGTCAAAGCACTGTGAATAAAACTGTCAGTTTTATATAAGCGCCTTTGTAGTAATCCTCTTACAGTGTAAAACAAAGGCAACAACGGTGTTTTAGTTTGTGTGGCCACTGTTGACAGGACTAAGTAGCCAGTCATCTACAGTCATGACAAAATATATAGTATTAAATAAAATAAGTAGGTTATGTTCAACGTATAAGTTAGACGAAGTTCATCATTGGGATTAGCAAGAGCAGGAACCCTTACAGAATTGAACAAATCTCAAATATTACTATGTTGTTGAATTATTTTAATTTATTTTCTGCTGAATCTGTCTAAAGCAAGGAGCCTGAAAAACAAGTCATAAAGTTACGAACTCTCACCCTTTTTAACACTCTTATCTCCTTGACGCCTCATTTGAATGCAGAAACACGCGACTAGGCTCTGAGGTAATTCCTACAAAGCTTGTGGATGGAATATTCACCCCTTTACTCTTTTATTGATGGAAAATATACATGTTTACCATTTAAAGATTGAATAGAGAATGGTTTATTGATTAACATACATATCATTAAATTGTTTACTTATGTTAAAATAAATATTTTTATACCTTAGTTCTTAATAAATCTTTTCTAAAATATTTTAACTCTAGATCTTTTACATACCCAGGATGTCATTGTAACTTTAGTTTCATATTAAATCGTTGTCCAATTAATTGATCTCTGCAGAGTACTATTATCACATATAATAAGCATCAAGTTACATTTTTATCCTCAGTTACGTATGTATTTTCAGCGAATAAAAGAAGAGAAGTAACAGGCAATAGGAACTAACCAATAATATCACAGCAGCTGCCATTTTGACGATTCCAGCCAGTGGGGTCACGTGATCATGGGCCTGTAGGTTGAGTTGTTGAACACCATTTTCCATTCTTTTGTGAATCCCTCTGGTCTGAGGAAGGTGAGCGTGGTTCACCGAAATTGATCACCATAATATTCGTGCATTTTGTGCTTGTATTGTAATATATTTGTACATTTTGTTCTTATATTGTAATAAATTTGTGTTGTGTGACGTTTACTTGTACTGTAGTTTTATCCTCACGTTCACTGTGTATCCACCAAGCAAATAAATTGGGGAAAGCAGCATTGTTCGATGTCATATTATAATCCCCGAAATTTACAATAAATGTATGTACTGACAAGCCCATTATTTTAAGATAAAGATATTCTGTCTTGTTTATCCGTAAATAACTTGAAATAGACGCCGAGTTATGATTGCGATCATAAGTTTCGATGAGTGCACCTTAATATAATTATTGAAACGTATTAATTTGAATAACTGGGGAAAAGTTACTGTTGTTGCAAGTAAGGTAAAATTCCAAGTCTCCGACCCTTCTCATAACATTTATAAATGCCTTTAAATATACGTGAAATAGGAATGAGAACGGGTTTCAATCATAGAGCCAATCAAACTACAATCACAGACCGACATATCATTTCTGTCCCGTAAATACATATGTCGACCTACTACTCACTGTATAATATAACTACGTATGAAGGAAACTTGACAAAAACTTTAACTTGCACTTTTATCTTAAGTTGTTTGTAAGGGGATTACAATAATCATGTAACAAATTTTAAGATTAATTTAAATTAATCTAAGGCTAGTTTTTACATTTTGAGTTCTGTAATTATTCTAATAGATATCATTTTAAAATTATATACTCAACTGATCATGAGAATGATAGTTTTTATATGTATGTATATGTATATATATATATATATATATATATGAAAAAACTGTATCATAACAATAAAATGTTTACAATATAAGCACATAGAGTACAAACGGTACAACAATACAGAATACACCTGATCTGACTCGTGTTTTATCAATATATCACTATAATATTTGTACCGTCTTGCATTTAAGTTGAGTCAAATATATGTTTTGTAGTGTTATGTTTAACACTAACAAATGACTTTCAAACAACAATCAAGAGCAGTTTTTTTCATTAAACATTCTATATTTTACTCTCACTTACTCGTTAAATAAAGTTAAACATTTATTCCCGGTTCCATTAGCTTTGTTAACAAGGGCAATCAAACTTTAAAGACAATTAACAATTCAGACTAATTCTGCATTGACAGCGGCCGTTGTATTAGAGAAAGTTCTGTAGTCAGGTACTCTCACGCCGTTGTTTAACAAACAGTGGGTTGTGAAACTGGATGCATTAGTGGTAAATATTAAACAGACACGTATACTAATGAAGCTTTAATGAAATGCAGAACATGCGACATTATAGTTGTATTTTATGTGTTATTTATATGACGATTCTTCAGATAAAAAATAATATTACCAATCAGTGTAATATAATCATTTTGATTGAAAGTTGTTAAATATTTCTATAAGATCCTCAAACATTTTTATAAATTTATAACAATAATTAAATATCTGGCCTGATAGTTAGAAAACTATTCTAATTTAACTTATCGATATTCTCAGATAAACTCAATTTCAGCATCATTAATACTGAAAATTAATTAACCAAACAGACACTTTAATGTTAAATGTAGATAGAATAATTAATCAATGTATTGATGGATATTTAAAAGTAGTTTTTAATATTATTTCAACATAAATTGTACCAAGTAATTTTCTTAAGAAATGTTATCTATTGTATATAATTATAGACTCCAATAAGACCACAGAGCCTACAAAACAAGTTATCGTTATCATAGCAATGTGCTTTGAATGCTCTGACTTTGGCGATCGTTTCAAGAAGACATTGATTTTTGTGGTCAGAATTCCCCTTCTTCAAGAACAAGTTAACGAAGCCAAGATTGGCTTCAAGATTGATGCCGTCATTATAAGGTATTATGTTACAGTTAGATATTTAATTTATCAATTTCTTAATTTCATTACTCTGTAAAGTGAAATGTCCATGGAATACCATTTGAAATGGGTTATAAAAAACTGTCTTGAAGACTATATTATACATATATATATAAAAGACCAACTTGTTAGAGGGTTTATTATTTATTTGATTTTCAACTCACAAAATGTGGTACTTTATGTTAATATGTTTTTGGAAATAGCTCTCTGATAAACAAATGGATAACACTTATCCACCAAACGTTAGAAATACATAGAAACTCATACGCTAACACATGAGTTAGAAAAAAGTGTATTTTCCATCAATAAAAAAGTGAAGGGTTGAATAAACCATCCACAAGCTCTGTAGGAATTACCTCAGAGCCTAGTGGCGTGTTTCTGCATTTAAATGAGGATCGAGGAAATAAGAGTATTAGAAAGGGTGGGAATTCATAACTTTATGACTTGATTTTCAGGCTCCTTGACTTAGATGAATACAGCAGAAAATAAATTAAAATAACTATACAATATAATAAAACTCGAGACTTGTTCGATTCTATAAGGCTTCTTTATCCTTAGTGATCCCAATGATAAGCATAAATCCTCTTTGGGAAATACAAATGAAATAATGTTTCGTATTGTAATTCAAGGACTTCTTGATTCTATCCATTTTATATTTTATAAACACCAGAAGTATGTATTATGTGATATGCTGACAAGTCATTTTTTCTTTCTTTTAATACAGGTTTGTATAGGATTTCAGTTTATTTACTTTAATTTGACATTGACTGTCTTTAATGGCACTGAAATATTAATTGTAGGCTAATTTTAAGATAAAAAATACTCACGTCATATTCAATTCATCTGATTTTTTACAGTTAAAATTATAACTAAACACTTCAGTTACAAGTTACGGGATGAATATAAAAACAATAACAGTTTTTATAGCTGATTGTTATGGTAGCTAAGTAACTTAAGTAACTCCATTAGATAACCAATAACTTTAAAGGTCTTTTGGGTGGGGGCTTACAGTCGGATTTGAATTAAACTACGTGTGATAATTTCCCTGGCATAAGAAAAGTACATAAATTAACAAATTTGCTTAACACATTATAAAGAACAATCAAAAAGGGAAAACAGACAAACATACAAGTCTTATTTGTGATACTATAAATTTTGTCATAAAAATAGTGACCAGATGACCGTATATTTTCGACACCACCTACTTGTCTCATTTTACCCTTTTAGCACCATTTATACAATGCCTATTTTCCATAAAGTGCTAATTTTCAAAAAAAAAAAAAATAATATATATATAAAAAATATAAAAAATAAATAAATAAAAAAAAAAATAAAATAAAAAAATCAATAAAAATTATATTTTTTAATTGCTAATTTGTTTTATTGTTCTGTATAGGAAAATAAAATACATGATAACATTTTGAAACTTTTATTAGCTTACTTTACCTTTTTTCTTATGTATAAATATGTAAATAAGCAAACTTTTACTTGAAAGTAAGCCTTAGGCATAGATCACTTATACAGTATGAATCAATACGAAATATTATTACTATTAATAAAATATGTATAATTGAGTACATTTACTTGTACATAAGCAGATAAAGACAGGGCCTGCACATAACACATATAATAAAAAATAAGTAAATACATATAGCACTTGAATACGATGTATTTGGTACCTTCTGCAAAATCTAAATTGGCCGGATTATTCATATTGACACCTAAAACTAATAAATTACTAACATGTATTAAACTAAAGTAATGATAAAACAACTAAATACACAGTTTCAATGAGGTCAGGCGGCGGACAATGACAACCGCTCGGCTCGACAGTGGCTGCGCGTATATGGGCTTGTGGCGTTGGGCGGCGCAGCGGAAATGTACACTGCCAGACAAAAACCAGTCTCGTAGTGATTCACGGGCCAAAAAAGTCGTGAGTCACTCAATGTGACTTTCATGAGCCATCGCCCAAAACTTAAACGCACTACCGGATTAAATTAGAAAATTGTTACGAAAGTATTATTTTTGTAATTATTACGCGTATATGCGCTTACGGCGTTTAGAGAAAAGTCAACACAAGCGCTTACGGCGGGATAAATACTATATATTTTGTCATGACTGTAGATGACTGGCTATTTAGTCCTGTCAACAGTGGCCACACAAACTCAAGTACTGTTGTTGCCTATGTTTTACACTGTAAGAGGATTACTACAAAGGCGCTTATATAAAACTGACTGTTTTATTCACAGTGCTTTGACACACACTATATGGTAACAAACCAGAACAATTACTCAGGGATTTAAATGTATTTTGTTTAAAGTGTCAAGCGTATAGTTTTTCTTTAGATTTTAGATAGTTTTAATAGTAAATAAAAGTAAATTTATGGTATTTTAAACATTTGAAGAGTTTTATCAATGAAAAGACTGTTATCTAATATAAAAAGCGCTCATACAAGGGATGTTACTAGGTACCAAATCCTTTACTGGTAGTTAAAAATAGGTTGTTGAATGGTACCAACCAGAACAATTAATCTAGGATTTCAATTATTTTGTTTAAACCGTTATGAGTATATTTTTTCGTTTGATTTTACTAAATTTTAATTATAAATAACAGTTAATTTGTCTTCTTTAATAATTTGCAGAATTGTATAAATAAAATAATGTTATGAAATATAAAGAGTGATCCTACAAAGATCGTTACCCGGCACCAAATCCCTTGCTGTAGTTTAATTAAATTAGGTTTTTGAAGGATTCTAACGTATTGAATATTATTATAAGAATCCATATACTGAATATGGATATACAATTACGCAATGTTTGTCCTACAAATCTTGTTCTTTGTATATTGTATGAAAGAAGATGTATCATTAAAACAAGTTTTACTTTGAATTATTAAAACTAGTGATTTTATTTAACTTTTGTTTTTAGTTAACACCTTCACTCACTAGCTCTTATTGGCCTTCAGGCCTGTGTGTGTAATATTTATTCAACGAGTTAAGTACCGACTATTCGCTCAGTTGGGGGATTCAAACTTTGGACATTGTTTTCCGAGGTTCGAAGTCTTAGCTCGTGAGCCACTACGCTGGTAAACATGTCCCATTAAGGATTCTGTTAAATCATTACCGTAAATCATCCCGATCACACATAGAATAATTTTAAATTATATATTTTTAAATATACTTTTTGATACAGATGAATATGAATACAAACATATTATTTAAATTAACAATCATGAAAGTGATGTCAATTAGTAATAAGTGTAAAACATACTTTATCACAAATCGCCTCTCTAATGTTAGGGAATCCTGTAATGATAGTTAGAATTACAACATGGGGAGAGATTAGCCGATAAATAATTACATGAGGTCAGGCCAGGCTTATCTTACCTAACTTGTCTTCCTTAGTGATATCATTAGCAGATGATTAGACTCAGCACAGTACGGTGAGTGCAGACCTCTATATATCACTGTACGCGACATCCTTATATTATTATATGTTCATTGTCAGGACAAAAATTTACTTTTCCATGTATTATACCTGTAATCAAACCTTCACCACAAATACAACACCTTAGAGTTACGTCATAGAATGGTTAAAATCTTGTATCATTTTCCTAAGTGTTACATTAACAATTTGTAAATATCTATATTAATTTTTGACGTTGAATAACACTTTATAAAGTATTTTTTTATATTCATAGTTTGTATTTAATTTAGTAGGAGCAGGGGAAACAAATTATTAAGTACCTAAGTATTTTAACTGTGTCAAATAAAAATTCCAATAATAATTCTGGAAGTTTGAAAGATGAAACTATTTTCCAATATCGTAATATTGAAACTCCATTATAAACGTGAACTTGCACATAGGCTAGAATGCAAAATGTAATAGTTCATTAAGGTGTAATGGAATTGTTACTGTTTTTAAACAGTAAACATCCAACTAAAATTACACTTATAAAATGTGCAAAGTAAGCTAAAGATGACTAAAAGCCTATGTAATGTATCTTATTAAAATGAATATATTGTTCCAAACGATTTAACTTATTTTAAAATTTAGAAAATTAACGTGTTTGTGTCTGAGGACTATTATCATTTTGAACTAAAATATATCATTATGCAACAGAATATTTTTTATTTGTTATTATTGAAACAATTATTTTAATTTTTAATTAGGTTTTAAATTTATAACTTTTAGTAAAGGTAATTTACATTTTTGTTACATTTTATTGATAATTCTGAAAATACAAAAATCAGAGTTTTTTTTAACAACAATACAATAACTGTAATTTTTAAGATAAGAAATATATTTTGTGTGTGTGTGTGTGTGTGTGCGCGCGCGTGTGTGTGTGTGTGTGTGTGTGTGTGTGTGTGTGTGTGTGTGTGTGTGTGTGCACATGCGTGCGCGTTACTTATTTTATCAACATTTGGACTAAATTAAAGAGTTTGTAAAGGAAATTATGTAAAATAAATAAATTTTAATGTTCATGTTTTGCTTCATTAAATAAATACTAAATTAATTTATTGTCTTATGATAATAAAAAGTATTTTTGTCAGTACGTATTGTATAAATGAGATGATTTATCCAAATTCTTTAAAACTTCAAATTTTAGACCCGTTCGCTTTGGACGTTTGTGCGTTATACAGAAAAAATATCTGTTATACAACTACCCTACCGTGTGTTCAAAACATTGGATATCCCTTGTGCGTGCTACAGTCAAAATGTCTTAAATTGTTTAAAGTATGTTCTAAAAAACATGAAAAATATTTTTTCCACAGATTTTGCAGTTCCTAAATATTTAACTGAACCAACACGTAGCTTCCACCTGTTCAACTGCGTGCATTGTTACTTTTAGCAATTATGTGTGTGTACACTCAAACAGGTAGGATATAACACATACTTTATTTACTTATTTAAGTGAAAATTTGTTTTCAATTCCTAATCTATTTTAAACATTTCAGTAATAAAAAAACAAAATATACGTATTAAAGTAACTTATTACTGAAATTCCTTTTTTAAATGTTAAAGTATGCACTGTTAAAAAAATAAGCGTAATTTTTTTAGTTTCTTAATTTTGGCCTCCTGGTAAATTTTATCATGTATAAACTTTATTCAGTATTAAATATTAATCATTGCCATAACTAAGATTTAGAAAATAACAATAGATTGTTTCTATATTCATATTTCGTACTTCTGAGTTAAAAAACCTATATTTATTAAATAAGTAGTTTTCATTATGAATCATTAGTATTGTTACAAATGGTGGTGCGGTGGGTGGATAGGCCATGGTTTTGGTAATGAGATTACAATAATTAAATAAATAACTTCTTATAGATTTATGCATATGTATCAAATTCTGTTAAGTCTTTGATTTTTCATCGTAATCTGAATTCATCACTTTTTTAGACAGTCGGTCTAACAATTCAGCAAATTTAAATTTGTAATGTAAGTTTAGTATACTATAGCATAATTGTTAGTACAGTATTATTGAAAAGTAAACCAAGAATAGCTTATTCATTGTAAAATACAAGAACTATTTATAAATATAATTCCATCAATTACGACTTTGTCCAGCACAACTTAGGTTTGGCTTCCGAGAGAGAAGAAAAAACCGTAAAACTGCGGTAGCCCCTCGAAATGTTGCCCAAACCACAAGCCTGAAACTGAGTTTCTGTCTATATTTTAAGCTGGTGTTAACTCAACCTTGCCTTTTATTATTTATGAACATTCACTACTATAATCACAAAAAATAGCGTCAAATATAAGCTAGTAGACAAATCTTCTACAAGTGATGTTAACTAGTTAGTGAATCAGTCCAGTAGTAATTTAACAGTGAACCACTTTGGTTAACATACTCCAACAGGATGTATCCGCTAATGAACCATTCTGGCTGAGTAATTGCCTAAAGTTACAACCGTTCACGATTTATGGTCAGCAAATTGTATGCCAATGGCTGATCTATAAACATTATAGGCCTTTACCTAGGCTAGAGCTACCCAGAGGCCGTTACCAGCTACTAGGTAGAGGCCGTTACCCACTTGAATACACACGACAAGGTTCAATAACTGTGTTCTGCCTGTTTTACTATAAATTTATCTAAACATTAAAGACGTACAAATACACATAGATGCTACTAATCTATTTATCCCGAACTATTAAGGACAATAAGACATTGTTTATTTTATATTTACGCTGTATCCTACTCTAATTATTGAGTGAACGTGTGACATATTTAATATTTGATTCGTTTTATAATTGGTAAATAATAAATAACCTATCATAATAATTCTTCTAACAAATATTGTAAATTGTTTCGTAAAATTTAGTAAAATATTTATTTAAATACTTTATGGCTAATGGTATATCTACACTGTCATATTGGACTTTTCATTATGTTAGTTTAGCTCAGACTTTCAATCGTTTAAATTATAAACAACATCAACCATTCTAAAAACAAAATAACACATATATTAGAATTTTAAGGATTCTAAACTTTATTTTATTTCTCCGTTCTACAAATTTTGAAATGCAGTTTTTTTTTGATTCTGTCTATTCATATTAAAGCTAATATTTTGTATCATTTGCCTGTGGATTAGTTAAACACTTAAAGTTTCAGCCATATAATAAATATGTTTTTATAATTAGAAGTCATCTTTTTCAATAGATCACATACTCTGCATAAAATTGTTAATTATTTTTTTAGTCTAAGGACAATTGAACATAATGCTTCTGTATCAGGTCAGTTGCTGCAGTTGTAATTTAGCCACGTTTAGCTTAAGGCCCTATCTGACAAAACAATTGGTCGGTAGCGTAGTTGGTTCAATCCCAGCTTCATGTGCTAAAGGTTGTCAGTTCGATCCCAATCAGAGTCATAATACATTTTGAGAAGGATCAGCTGATAACCACCGGCTGTTCATTTGTCATTGGGCTATTAATTAATGACACTTTCTAAGGAATAGTCGGCCTTAGTTTGTAACAATGACTACATTCGCTCATCAACACTCATCACACTCATTCGAAATCCATATTCGCCCATATCTTGACGATCGGCGTCTTATGAATAAATAAATAAAAATAAATAAATAAATAAACACGTATGATTCTGTGATTGTGCTAAGGAATGCACACGTCTGAGGTTGTTTAATGTTTATAAATATACGCTGATGAAAAACAGATGAGGGTTTTCAATTCAATCTATGCTTTTAGCGCATATATTCCATTTTCATTCGTTCTTTAGTTGTACAAAGGAATCATTTCCACAGTTTAAAAATTAACATTAATATACGGCTTGAGCTTCATTTTTATATGTACAAAAACATGTTTAATGCTTAATCAAAAGATCGTATGAATTTTTATATTCAATGCTACAAATGAGAAATTTTTTGGTAGTTTTTGAACATTATAGACAGCCTTATTTCCTAAGCCATTGGTGGTAGTCAAAGTTGTCAAAAGCAAATTACAGTTTTTGTTTATTGTAATAACGATTTGACAATAATCTGTTGACTAAACAATATAAACACACATAAGACACAAACATGTTTTTCATACATTATTTGTTGACTAGCTGCTGTAGAAAAATTACTATTCTTTCAGGCGATTGATTACAGTATGACAGTCTGAAAAAATTAGTGTCAACAAGTGAGATGAAAAATGGAAAAATTATCGTCTTTCTCAATATTTATCAGTGCTACTTTAACAGCAACGAAGACAGACTACAGTATCTAACATATGGGTATTACACGTGTAATTACACGTGTTATTACTATTACGTGTAATAATGTAATCATGTCGTCAAAACTGTCTAATACTTATAAAAAAAACTTACGCTAAAATTTTCTTCCGAAATATAGAAGAAACAAGAGGGTTATAGTGTAAGTTCACTCATTGTTATTCACCGAGCTTAGAACCTAGGAATGTTGCCTAGACAGCCTATTGCCTTCATTAATATTGGCAAGCCAAATACTTATAGTGGGATTGCATACATTTTTAAGAGTAGATGTACTTTTATCTTTAAAGATACATAATAACCAAACAACATTTGTATTGTTATCTTTGTAAAGTACCGAATCAGTTGGTATTGTTCGTCAACGACTGCCATTGTCTTTTACCAAAGTTCTGTTTGTGATTGATGACTAATTCATTTTAACTTGAAGTACTCCTGTTTAGAACTATGTTCGTCGTATCTTTTCCGATCATTTTTGACGATGTGTTTTATTCCAATTTATTAAATTAAATTTAACGCAAAATAAATCGACTTGTCATAGACTTCCATCAACTGCCAGGATGGCATTTAAAAGTGTATGGCTACACAAATATAAGAATTTATAAACGAACTTATTTTGCTCATATGAAACTTTGTACACATACGGAAATGTTGGAAAGTGAAGCAGAGAAGTTCCCAAGACTTCATCACCTCTTCAGATTTATGTGACAAAAACACTGGATATAAAAACATACATGAGTGACTATAAGATCGAATGTATGTAGAGTTATTTAAAACTAATATACATTATAATTTATTAAATGATTAAACTATATCCTTGTTTGTTTAATATTATTTTTCTGCTGTACAATTGTTACAATTGACGCATAAAATGTATGATTATACAACGTATTTGTGTGAAAGTGGCAAAATAGTATTAGTGTATAGTTTCCAAATATATGTTTACATTTTATTAAATATACTATAAACGTAAAATTGATCTAATTCACTTAAATAATTTTTTTAAATAATTAATTTATTCGTTTACGATGTGCTACTCAATGTGGTTTTGGAAATTAACTAAGAATATTTGATTGATACAACATTTATTTTAACAAATTAATACCATTTTAGTTACTAGTAAAAACAAATCCATTTATATTTTACGTATACTCCAATATTGTCTTATGTACTAAGCACGACTAACTTATTTTGTACATACTTAAATTATTGAAATAATTAGGTTTGCTACAGTTATTAAATATAGACACGAGTGTGCTTGTATGGTGTTAATATTTCATTAATTTTTATCTGGTCTTGTGTTTAAATAGAAACAAACAAGAACTACAGTACAATCTTGACTATCCGGCCTTGCTTTATCCGGCAGTCCGTGTCATCCGGTTTGGCAAGTAAATAATAATAAAAATTATTTACAAGATAAAATTACAATTAATCGCAAAGAGCCTTTCAGTTTTGAAACGCAAATGTCGTACACAAGTGTTTCGATTTTGCAAATTGCAGACGCTGTATTGACT
This sequence comes from Stictocephala bisonia, assembly GCA_035578905.1. Taxonomy (NCBI): domain Eukaryota; kingdom Metazoa; phylum Arthropoda; class Insecta; order Hemiptera; family Membracidae; genus Stictocephala; species Stictocephala bisonia. The sequence continues at coordinate 370,235 of JAQJVL010000527.1, read as the reverse complement.
AGTCACCTTCTCTCGACAAGCGGTCGCTCGTTGCTGCGTAATAATGCGCCTGAAGATCCGAGGTGGCAATGTTGTTTACTTTTCTTCAAAGTGGCTGGCCGGAAGAGTCCATTTCGTGAGTGGATGAAGTGGAACAGTTCATTTTACGTACACATCCTTGGCATTGTCCGTCTGTTGTTTATATAGTGTACATATTTTTTAAATTTCAGTCTGGATTAAAATTAAATTTAAGTATAAGATTTAATATTTGAGTAAACATTTATAATTTCCATAACATTTACCATAACACTTTTTATAGTCTAATTAAAACACAGTTGTATATTTAAATATCTTTAGTATTGTATTGTAATGCAGCGTAAAAGTTGGCGATTGTGGTAAACATTGTTCGTTTCATTACAATAGCTGCAGAGCGTGTTGCGTCACATGCAATTTAAGGCGCCCCGCTTACACGTGCTGTCTGTTATCAGTTACTAAACGTGTTTCTCCAATAAAAACCAAATTATTTATAACTTATTTTTTATCCGGCCTTTATCGTATCCGGCCTGAACTTCACCACATTAGGCCGGATAACCAAGGTTGTACTATACTCTATTACAATAATTTAATTATGTAAAATGGACTCAAATAGACTACTTGAACATATCTGATAGATCATACAATTTAACATACAAGTAATTTAAGCTAGAGTAACCTTATAGAAATGCTCAACATATTTGTAAACCAACAATGATGTGTGTAATTTTTTCAACCAATCTTAGTAAATTGAATTTATCATACTTATAATATTCTCCCACGTCATATATTAAAGATCACCCACCGTCATAATAGTTGATTAAATATAAAGTTAGCTAATAATTAGACATAAAGAATATTAGTATTAAATTATTCATCGATCAAACTATTCGGAAATAGAAAAATCGATTGTTCCATAACGACCATGTATAATGCAATTAGATGTATTATTGAGTGCCAAGAGAGGCACTTTTACAGGAAACCTGAGTGTATTTAAGTGTTCTTCTTTCTCTAGACATCTCATTCAAATAGAATCAAGAACATTTACATAGATATTACATTGTTCTTTAAACTGGAAATTTCATAATGTTAAACTTTAAATTTACTCCGTATTAAATTTAGTGATGTTGAACCAAACAGAATACGTTTACATGAAGAATGATCTAACTTCGCACTCAGATAGATTCGAGACATTCATGAGATCATACATAAGACTTTATGGTTTCCTGCGTTGTCCCTCGTACCATCGTTTATTCTAGACGATTATCTCAGTAAAAACTTTGTCTTTATTGGGACAACGTTTTCTCCATAACCATTCCATCCATAACCATGGTTTTGAGACGCCACTGCGTTGTATGAATTATCGTGTTACTGTATCCAAATACGATGTTTTTCTGTATTAAAGCCTTTAATACGAGTATGTCGTTATATAGTTGGGATGGAATGTAGAAATATGGTCTTTACATAAAAATGAAACATGTTTAAGTATTCCACCATACACATTAAAAGAGGTTAGTTGTTTTTTACTTTATATACTGTACATATTTATTTGTTTATTACTGGTTATTTTTATATTTATTAATCAGGTAAAACAAAACAATTCTAAGTAAAAGAACAAACATAAAATGTGTAATATATGTAGTGTTAATGTAATAAAAAATTGTTAACATTTTACTGCAGGAAATGTATAAAGGTTTACGAAATAAAGTTGAGAAGGGGTAGAAGAATTACGGGGGTAGATGAGGCTCATTATTGGAATCTCTAAGGATAGAAAACCCTTACAGAATTGAACTATTCTGAACTATTGCTGTATTATATAACTATTTTAATTTATTTTCTGCTGTATTCATCTAAAGCAAGGAGCCTGAAAATCAAGTCATAAGGTTTTGAATTCTCACCCTTTCTAATACTCTTATTTCCTCGATGCCTCATTTAAATTCAGAAACACGCCACTAGGCTCTGAGGTAATTCTTAGAGAGCTTGTGGATGGAATATTCAAGACTTCTCTCTTTTATTGACGGAAAAAATGTTCAATACTTAATAATGGATACTAAATTGATTATCGATTACTGTCCATATAATTAAGCCTAAATGTTGATTTCATTTATAATATGGTTTTACATAGAAAACAAATATAAAATAACTAAACCTTAGACCTTATACATGCTCAAGATTTCATGGTAATTTAAATTTCGTAATAAATCGTTGTCCAATTGATCTCTGCCGAGTATCATTGTCACGTACATTAAGGATCAAGTGACATTTTTCTCCTCACCCTCTACCTTGTAGCCGCAATGGAAATAAATTTGGAAAAACATCATGGTTCGATGTCATATTATAATCCCCTGAAGTTTACAACTAATGTATGTACTGACAAGCCCATTACTTTTACATAATGATGTTGTGACTTTTTTATCCGTAAATATCTAGGAATGGATAACCTAATTATGACCACACTCATACGTTCTCAGCAAGTACCCATTATCGTGCATAAATATTTATTTGAATACACTGAGAAAACTTACTGTTCTCCTTAAATGTACAAAGCAATTTACACTTCTCAAAATGATTAAACAAAAAAAATATGTAATATTGTGTTATAAAATATGGAAACAGTCATATTTCACACCATATACATATTGGCATAATAAACAACTTCGATTTAATTTATAGGAATCATATTTAAATCTCAAAATGGGGAATTGATACATTGCTATTACTGTATTTAGTTATGAAAGAATAGGTAAATGTAATATTTTGACATTTATGCTATTTTAAACGAGATCTGATTACTTTAAATCGGGTTCACTTAGGCTTAGATTATGGAATGTACACTACAACAACACTAGTTACAGTAAGTGGCACTCACTTAACAAAAACGTAATGATAGTGAGCATTTTTCAATCCCTGAATGTTTGTCTAGAATTGATTCAAAGGATCTTTTACGTTAATTCCACTATTACTACTTTTTTGTTTCCGTTTATTCACTACTACTTGATAAATATTCTATTGCTCTAAAAAAGGTTCCCTAATCATTTTTACCTCCACTGTTAGTGAGGGTAAACGATGGTCGAGGTTAGTGAGCTTGACCATCGACCCCACTTTTGCTACAGAGCCATCACGCCGTTAAACACACTTAGTTTGAGTTCGACAACTTTAAATTTAGCCAGAATGAGACTCTTGTCTCTTTTGACTATACAACAGAATCTATGTGTACAATCAATGCAGCTAACATAGCTTACTTTATTCGGGCCTTTAATACTGGTGAAAGGGCTCAATGTCTTCTTACAAATATTTTGGGAGGTATAATTTTAGTATAACTGGTGTTTTTGGCAGCATGAAGTCAACCTCTTACACGTACATTGGTATTTACCTACCCAAAATACGCATGCACGTACAATTAACTAATCTATGTATTTTGAAAAGCAATATTTTTCATTTATCTGTATTTAATATTGATAGTATACAGATAAATACAAATATACAGGGTTCACGCTATACAGGGTGAAAAAAATTTGGAAACGCCTTTACAACTTTTTAAAGACTTCACTTGTAATAGTAAAATCTTGTACATGATCATGGTTAAAAGAACACACTTTTTGACATCATTAGCGGCCTTTCATCTTTTCAGGGGGACGGGCCACGAGGAGTTGCATGAAAATCCTCAACGATAGCCTATGTTGAGTTTGGTATAAAATGAAAGGTCTATTCAAGATAAATTAATTGCCACAAACCGGACTTCATAAGGTTTACTATTTCCAGAGTAGCGGTAATTTGAAATTCAAAGTAGTTAATTTGAACATATTATTTCTCCGCTGTTTAACGGTTACAAATAAATTAGTAAGATCAGAAACTATAGTTTATGAAACACAATTGTATTAAAAAAATTAAATGATCAAATTATCCATGGAAAAGTATAACATTGTTGTGAAAGCGTTTCCATATTTTTTTCCATCTTGTATTAATCTATAAATGACTGATTCATATAAGTGATGGATAAATTATCAAACAGTTATATTTTCAGTGATATTACTATAAAACTTTTTTTGCAAAATATATGTAAATATGTAAGATAAACTAGATTTAGAACAGATATTTACAATTATTATTGCTACCAACACAAATATTTTAAATATTTTTGCTGTATTAAGCATAAATTATTCAGTCTTGTCTTTACAAAACAAATTGGCGTATTATATAAAGTACATACTTAAATACCCACCCTGGAAATCCACTTACCCGAGTCCCTTTGATCGCGTTCCAGGCAATTTATCCGCTCACGGCTGTTTCGTAGTTTTAAAGCGCCAAATAATACATTAGCGTTATATTGAGTTACATAATATGGTGCAACATATAATAATCTTATTTAATATACATTCACGTTTAACTAAACACATACAAAGTATCTTAAAGGCCTAAAACTAAAAATATCTCAGTTTTTATCTGACAAATGTTACAGATAAATATTTACATTTTATAAACAAGTTTCATGAAACACAATGTTGGATTTTGCTATGTAGAAATCAGTAACTTACTTTCGTAAAATGAAGGACCAACACAAATTAGAATAAAAACATAAATATTTTACTAAATAAATTGCCTGCTTACATTTCTGTTTCTGACATGTACCATTTTATAACAAATTACTTTAAAAATTAACGTTTGATGTGTGGTTATAGTGGACATTAATTCTCAACATTTGATCGAGTACATTTAATAATTTGTCGTATTATTATAACTTGTAAATAACCTATAAGATATTTGTTTTAGAGATAAGAATTTATATTTGAAGGCTGTCAAGACCTGCTTGAACCCGCTCAACCTACTACTGTCCAGGAGATATTTGGAAAGGTTCAAACTTCAAAATTGACTATGGAAGCTCCAGGTATAGTTTTACAAGATACCAAATATTTTAGATATGTATTCGTAATTTGATAAGGGCACTGCTTACTTGAATATACTCGTACTACTTTATTCGGTTGTAAATCACTTGGTCAAGCAGCAGATTCTGAACCGTTATTGAGGATGTACTCGTATAGTGGAAGAGAAGAAAAGTTAACAAATCCCAAAGTATGTAACTGGTTAACTATTCAAGGGTTGTGTTAAATAGTGAGTCAGGTTAATGGAGTTGTTGTTGTAGAGAGTAATTAAGTTGTTTGCCTGCAGATAATTAGGACTGTAGTATGGCTAACTATGTTTTTGGTTAAATCTTTTCTTCTTTAAATATACTTGTTATACAACCAATGTTTTGCTAAATAGTGAGTCAGGTTAATGGAGTTGTTGGAGAGAGTAATCAAGTTATTTGCCTGCAGATAATTAGGACTGTAGCATGTGGCTAACTATGTTTTTGGTTAAATCTTTTCTTCTTTAAATGTACTTGTTATACAACCAATGTTTCGTTTTATTGTCGAGATAATATTAAAGATATTCCCAATCACTTATATAGAAAATAATTATTTAGGCTGTTAGCGTTTGTATTTGAAAGTAAATGTTTCACAGCCTACATTTTATTACGTATTACTAAAATTAGTTATAAAAATGTAAGAAGTCATGCCACAATAAATATAATACGAACATGAAATTATAAAAATATCTTACGATCAATGTTGGTAAACAACGTTTTATATTCTTTGATTTATTAACTTCACGCTCACACAAAGTCGGTCACATTAATAATTGTAAAAAAGATTGATCAATAAAATTTAATAAGGTATTGATTGTCATATACCATTTTTATATTTTTTACCAGCTCATTACATACATGTAGTTATTGAACACTCTAATTTTATTTGTTTATATATAGGTGGAAGGTAACAAAAAAAACTTGGGTCTAGAACACGTTTCAAAATGTATACCCAACTAACTATCTACATATATACGTAAGGTGTTGTAATGGTAATGAATTGTCGTGTTTTAAGCCTGGAAGTCTTTTGAATGATGTTAGCCTGGATGAAAACATCGTCTATCATCGTTAAACCCCATTTGTTTTGAGCAGTTTTCTCGATCATACATGAGTTATTTCTAACTTTACATGGCTATATTACAAAGTTAATAATGATGGTCGATTTACGTGAAGGAGTTTTCGGCAAAATACATTTTTATACATTATTTTTCAAGTCAACATCAATATAACTTTTTTTAATTGGAAAAGTATGGTAACATTTTTAGACAGTCCATCTCTTTAAACCACAGAAAAATGGTCCAGAATTTCACGAACTGTCCGTTGTCATAATCTGCAAGGACTTCCGAAATTGATGTTCTATTTCAATGGAAGTTTTGTTTGCAAAAAGAATAAATCAGCTCAAAAATAAATTGAAAGTATCAATATCCATTTAAAATACTTTATATAAAAAATAAACAACAATGACACCAAAACGAAACCTTAAAGCACACCAGTCTTCACAAACTGAATGTCCAAAAAACACCACTTTGGAGTTCAATTATCATATGGTATTTCCACAGCCTGACTTATCTGGCTCAAAAAAGAAGTAAACCACCATTTGGCAATTTCTTGTACATTGATTACATGAAGACTCCGAAGAATAATGTTATTGGATACATCGTCCAATGCTTTCAGTAAATTAAACAACACACCAATATACGAGTCCCTATTATCAAGAACATTAAAACAACTTTATCGATCAGAACATGTATATATAAAATCCAAAAACTATGTACTTACTTATCACAAAATCTTCGGAACCACTGAACTGGACCCTCGAAAATAACTCCAATCCAATTTGGAGTGAAGTTAGCTCTGGTATCATAGAGGTCCACTAAGAAAGGATTTCTCAAAATTCCAATTCTAATTGGTGAAACAGGCCCCTCGACGTTTCATTATTTCCACAAGAGTAAAATTAGCATTAATTTAATAATTTACTTCAATCAGCTGATGCAATGATACAAAAAACATAAGAAAGACACAAAAGTTTGGTTAGTTTGGTTTTCATCGTGAAATGTTTAAGGTCATAATTATGGGATGAATAAATTATAACCGTCTCCAATAAGCAGCCTTCTCAAAGGCTTGGGAGAATGCAGTTATTATGTATAAAGGTTTGTGGCTTCTTGGCTACCTTCCATATGCAAAGATGTAACAGTTGTTTTAGAAGATTGGGAAGAACGTCGGCAGAAAAGGAGGAATTTATATCTCTAACAAAAATTACTGAAAATCGTTTAAGAAAATTAGTTGATAAATTATCAATTTCACCTGATGACTGACTTGAGGAAATTGTTATGATATTATACAGAATAAAAAAAAGTTATTGATGGATTAGTAAACATGTGTAACAACTTGTTTAATCAAATTCAATATCAGAATTAGTAATACAAAAATCATTTTAAGAGCCAAGACCTCATGTGATTTTGAAGAGATTTAGGTAGTTTTTCTATAATATGATTTGTTATGAGAATGATTTTTCTTCACAAACTGCCAAACACATATGATCTTATTGTATGACTTTTATTTCTTTATTTATGAATTTTGTCTTGTAGTATTGATGCTTCTGAGTGTGGAATAGAACATAAGATATTTATTTCACAGAAGTATACAATTCACATTCTAAAATTCACAACCAAAATTTACAATTTGACATTCACAGTCAAAATTCACATACTAAAATGACCAATACTAAATTATTTAAGACATCTACCTAGGTATATTGAATTCTGAATACTGAACCTAAACTCCCATTTCAAGAGAAATAACATTGCCTCAGTTCATTTTTGTTATGTAAGTCCTCAGTATTGATGTATAGTTAATTTAGGCGTATCTTAAGTAAATTGTGTTCGTAATATTGAATAATCATTGTGACATGTTGTCTTACCAAAATGGAATACCAACAAAAATTACACTTGTGTGGCTTGTATATTTAATGTTAAGTTGAAATGAATAAACCAACTTGACAAAATACTTTGTAAATAGGTGCCAGAGTAAACATAATTTGTTTCAGCTATAAAAATAAGTAGAACAATTTTTTAATAGTTTTTTTTAAATATTTTATACTGCTAAATATTCCACTGGTTTTAGCAACACACATGGCGCTAGGTATAAAATTCTCTTTGGGACATTTTCCGTTACTACCACTACTTTTTTATCGTAATTATGGTCAGGTTAGGTTAAGTAGCTACTAAAGTTGATCACAAACTGGTAAATCCAATGATTGACTTACCGCTGAATGCTCTCTCCATGTGTAAGTTCTTGGAAAGCGATAAGATAAGGCCAGCGATATCGGATTCCTAGCGGATAAGGAATACCACAGTGAATGGGGAAAATTTTTTGGGGTGACAGAACAAATTTATTAAGTTGAAGTGAATTGACAAAAAAAGTGTTTGGGAGATTGTAGGTAAAAGGTTGGATGATCGGTCCGAACCATGGCGTCCGCTTGATGGTTGCTATCGGCGTGGACACTACTAGAGAAGTCTGGGGTGTCCACGTTGGGTGGTAATCATTGTACGGATGTTGTGTGGGGGAGATAACTGAGTATCAGGCTTGTCAATTAGCTGAAAAATCAGACCAGCTCTAGGTGGTTCGGATTCCACGTAAAGCTGTAGGTCCCTTAGTTGCCCAGGCTGTTAGGCTATTAATAAATTGCCCTTTCTGAAGAACAGTTGAACTCAGTTAGTAACCAGACTACACTCATCCACACTCATACAACCATTCATATTCGCCTGAAAATACCAACAACGTTGTGTCGACGTCTCATATGTAAGAATGTAAGAAAGAATGAAAGAAAGGTTGAAAATGCAAACAATTGTCAAAATACAAGATTTTACTTTAAAGTTAAACTAGTTGCTCCAGACTGCTGTTACAGTTTAAGATATGATTAATGACTTTTATTTAGTATTTATTTCAATCTCAGGCTACATTAAACTAAGAAACGCGAAGCATTTATCGTAAAAGGCGTACATAGAAGTCAAATGCGCTACCATAACAATGTTACAAAATCGGATAACCGACTTTTACTTTTTCTTGAAAGTAAAATGTTTTAATGAGGATATATAGAATAAATCTATAGTGGAAATATGTTAATTTAAAACTATCACACCGAAATCTATCCAAAGGGTTTAGTTAAAGACAGTACAAAAAACTTAATCTTGTTTATAATATGTAGACCTATATGTACTTTTAATATTTCAAAGTTCCTATTGATTTTTCAGTTTTTCTACAAGTTATTTTCATACTACATGGGTGTACTTAAATAATTTTGTATTAGATTGCAAAATATTAAATATTTTATAACCAGCTAAAATATAACGACGTGGTAAATACAATTATTTAATTTAACTTATTGGTAAACATTTTGATTTTTAAGAACTTAACCTTACGAAAGAATGGTAAATATATACAACATTTTATGTTATGGTGGACACAATGCGAATATAGTTTGTAACAAATGGAAAACTGCTATTCACCTATGGTCCATTATTAAAAAGGGGTAAATTAAGGGTATATTTAGAAATATTATTACGTATTTTTTAACAATCTTATTGTATATTTTGTTAAAACCTTAGGCTATTTTACTCAGAGATAAAAAACACTTCCACTGTTTTTGAAAAAATTCAAATGAGAATTTGTAATTCCATACGTTTGTGGCAAGATTTTACAGCAAAACAACATTTTTATTTCAGAACATAAAAACCACAGCAAAAAACAATTGTGATATTTATCAATCAAATACTGGCAATACGTTATATTCCAGCTTCCAGCTTGTGAATTTGTAAAAATATTACATGGTGAACAACAAAAACAAAGTATATGGTACAGTGAATGACCAGAGCTCAACCACTGACGACTGGTTAATCAATGATTCCTCTCAGCACTACATCAGTCACATGTTGGTACAACAATGTCATGTACATAGAATTGTAAACATGACTGAAATACTCATAGAAAGTTGTTCTTGATCATTAAGTATAACCTTATATAACTCCTGATTGCTCAACAATCTAGAAGCAATGTTCATGATTTTAGCATTTCAAAAACTGTATTTGTATTTTTAAATAAAAAAATCAATACAAACCAACTAATAAAATAGAATTTAGTCATACAACAAGATGTAAAAGACATAAAAAGCACGCCAGACAAACTATTTGTGAAGTATAAAAGTATATGTCATAAGATACACAAAGAAAATTTAGTTTTAATTGATAAATAAACCCCACAAATCAAATTTAAATTTATACATTAACAATTGTCTAATAATCGATATTTTACACTTTTTCTGTAAATACATTTACTATGGCTATTCAATACAGCGTTTAATAAAGATATTTGGGTTCACTAAATTTATGAGCTATGTTTCCTTCTGTCTTGCCAGTTATACTTGTTGGTTTGGTCAACACATTTGGCTACCATCTTTGACCTTGTAGGTCATACATATCTATCGTGCTGCGAGCTACACTTACGAGGGTTCTACAGTACAAGTATAAACCTTACAATATGAAGAGTGTCCAGCTTAAACTGTCCCACATTTTAGAGAATGTTTCTCAGGTCAAAACAAGAAAACAAATCAAGATAATATTTGTCCTAAATCAATACGTTTTCTATCTATATATGAAAAATCTAGTGTTTGGGATCTAATACTGACATTCGTTATGAAAGTTAACAATAGAAAAAACATATTTCTTATAAGTTTGTATGCGTGAGGTTATATATTTGAAAATTGTGACTTTCAAATTATTTCGAAATTAAATATCTAATTAACCTTAAACTTAAATAAAAATATTCAAACATACAAACATTATGGGGACTATTTATTTAAACGATACATCATTTTTTTTTTTTTAAAGATCAAGCGATGAATAGCTAATAAAATTAAAATATTTTGATCGAAAGTTTGGCTCTCCCATATAGTCTTCATTGTAATAATCTACCATCTAGATATCTATATAGGTCACAAACATTTATTTTTATCAGTTTTAGTTAGCCTAATTTAATTTGAAAGTGTTAGAGATAGTGGAAATGTACAAACAAATTTCAACTGATTTCCGCCTCATTTTCGGACTACTACATTTTCGGAGTACTGACCCACCCACCCACCCATACAGTGGCATTGACCCACCCACCCACCCATACACGCATAGTGGCATTGACCCACCAGCCCACCCATACATGCATAATGTTCAATATCACTGTACGTGTATGGGTGGGCGGGTGGGTCAATATCACTGTACGTGTATGGGTGGGCGGGTGGGTCAATACCACTGTACGTGTATGGGTGGGCGGGTGGGTCAATACCACTGTACGTGTATGGGTGGGCGGGTGGGTCAATATCACTGTACGTGTATTGGTGGGTCAATACCACTGTACGTGTATGGGAGGGTCGGTGGATCAATACCACTGTATATGTATGGGTAGGTGGGCAGGTCAATAACACTGTACGCGTATGTGTGGGCGGGTGGGTCAATATCACTGTACTTGTATAGGTGGGTGGGTGGGTCAATATCACTGTACGTGTATTGGTGGGCGGGTGGGTCAATATCACTGTACGTGTATGGGTAGGCAGGTGGGTCATCACCACTATACGTGTATGTGTGGGTGGGCGGTTCATCACCACTGTACGTATATGGGTGGGTGGGCGGGTCAATATAATAGTACGTGTATGGGTGGCTGGGTATGACTGATGACCTCCTACCTGAGGTCTACAAGCAGCCTCAGAACTAAGATCAAACTTGATCAATTTAGTCTTAGTTGTATTAATAATCATTCTATTATTAACACACTACTTTCGTATGTGTTCTATGACAGTCGGCATACAATTCCTAATTGCTTACAGTTCCAAGTTCACTTCTTAAATACATCCAAGATCACGACACTACCTGTGTAATGTATGCTGATGATACAACATTACTGATCAAGAACACCACTGCTGAAGGCGTATATGCGTCTGCCTCCAACTCACTAGAAAAGGCCGGAGGTTCAGTTGCATTCAGCATGATTGTTTGTGCTCAATACAAGAGAGGTTTTATTGGAGTGTCCATTGTTAGCCGTTTTTCCACACCAGTTCTCTCTTCTACTCATACTACATTCCTATTGTTACGATATGTTAACAAATATCCTATAATTCCTTTTTTTTTTAAAATAAAGAAAACCAATAACACACCATATAGATATATTTCTTAGTGACTAAGATTCTACATTTTATTATTTGAAATGGTTAGCTAATTGATAAAAATTAAAACCCACTATAGATAATTTAGAACTTGATGGAGCACACAGAAGATTGCACTAGCTTAGCAAAATCTATATATTGGTACTTTTCATAACAATACATATTGGGGGACAACAATCTGATATCATGGTAATTATAGGTGTAAGGGCAACACCAGTAACTTGTTTAATTCATTAATGAAGTATTTGATTAATGAAAGGATTGAAGTAGTTTTGTGAGTTGGTTCGTAAACAAGTCCTGGTTTGCGTCTTAACTTGGTTGAGTAGGGAAGAGAGATGAGGGTCATGAGATGAGGAACTAAATATTTAAAGTATAGATTTTATGTTGAAACAATTATTATTCATTTTAATATTTAGAAATAGTATTGCCAAAAAAGAATTTACAAGCCAAGTTTATAAAACTATTATAATAATTAAAATAAAATGTGAGTCCATACTTGGAAGAGCTATTAGTAAGTTTAAAGGAGAAATGAGTTAAACGTGTATATAAAGTTTGCTTCCAAAAGTTTCACATGATTGATTTTTGTATAAAAGTAAACTCATTATAAATGAGCCAAATTGAATAGAAAATAAAAATCGTTACCTTCAATACATTTATCAGAAAAAAAAACCATCCACTGAACTTACTTATGTGATTTTTTATTGAGTAGTTTTTTTAAGTAGAGTCAATGATTAGTCCTCTTAATACTATCAATATGTCTGCTCAATGGTTGCTATCGGCTTGGACACTACTAGAGAAGTATGGGGTGTCCATGTCAGATGGTAGTCAAGGTTAAGGCTAAAAATCAGCCCTCCACTACGTGGTATGGATTTCATGTATAAAGCTAGAATCTAAATTTTAGGACCTTTAGTTGCCATAGCTATTAGGATATCAATAAATTGTTCTTTCTGGGTTAACAGTAGACCTTAGTTAGTAACAATAACTACATTCGTTTATCTACACTCATTCGTCCTTCATATTCACCCATATCTCTACGATCGGCATGTTACAAATTAATAATAATAATAAATAATGAATCGAAAAGTCAACGAAATATTTGTTGTTTCTGCCATTATTAATTTTCTTAAAACAATTAAATTTTACATTTACCTATTACAGCTCCTACTATTAAATTCATTCATTCATTAGTAACAATGAATTAGGTTAAAATACCAGATATTACTAGTTTTATTTGCCTTTACCGTATAATAGAAGGGAAGAAAAGTTAACAAATACCAAAGTATGGAACAGGTTAACTATTCAAGGGTTGTGTTAAATAGTGAGTCAGGTTAATGGAGTTGTTGTTGGAGAGAGTAATCAAGTTGTTGCCTGCAGCTAATTAGGACTGTCGTATGTGGCTAACTATGTTTTAGGTTAAATCCTTTCTTCTTTAGATAACACTTTGATAAAACCAAACGTTTTATACTATTAAATTTTGTTTTAGTTGTATCCCGGTGGTTGAATAAGAAGCAAACGCCATTGAAAATTATTTATTATTATTGAATAAAACCCAAGGTGGTGTAATCCAGTATTGTTACTTGCTCGTCAATTTTTCTCACTTCATTAGTACTAATATTGTTATGCTAATAAGCTAAATATATCAGTTAAACACTATATTTTCCTGCTAACAAAGTTTTGAAGTAATATACTTCTTAAAGACGTAGTGTTGACATCCTGATACGTAATTTACACATAATTAGCTAGGTTAACTTGTTTATTGTTTAATTACAGTCTGAAAATACTTGCTTCAACCGTCAAATAACTAATAATTGAATATTTCTTAAAATAATAAATACACTTCACTAATGTGGCTGACTGTTCAACATTATTAAAACTCCGATAGTCAAGATACGATCGAATGTGAGGAGCGAATGAATGTGATGAGTGTAGATGAACGAGTGTGATCATTGTTACTAACTAAGGTCGACAGTTCCTCAGAAAGAGCTATTTATTGATAGCTCAATAGCTAAGGGACCTACAGCTATACGTGTAATCCGAACCACGTAGTGTTGGTCTGATTTTCAGCTAACTCAGTTGTCACAGTTGTACACAACATCTGAACATTGACTACCATCCAACATGGACACCCAAGAATTGTCTTTAATTTAATTCAAATTGAAGTAAAGCGATACGGATAGTTAAAATAGGCGTATTTAAAAAGTTTTCTAATTGCTTTGCGCCCCCACTCTTCCCTTTATATTCTCTATAGTAATTTATAGTAAACTATAAGAAACTCTCCGGAATGTTGCATGGTTTTAATTACAACTGTTCTATGGTTAGCGGAATGCGTACCACTTACATATAGATACAATGAGTATACTTACATCTTACTTGGCTCTTTGTTATTGCGAAATAACAGTAAGATAAATAAATTGGTTCTCCCTACTTTTATGAAGTTTAGAAGGGGAATTGAAAATTACAATATATTTTTCAGGGTCATTGAGTTATTGACCAAAAATAAACATTAAATCAAATAAAACTAAACCTTGTTTCTCTGATATAATTTGTGAAAAACATTCCAAGTGGAACTCCATTGGTTTTAAATCCTTTCAGAAATCGCCATTTGAGGGGAAATCTCGGGAAAGTTATTTGGGAAGATATGACAGGAATTACCGGAGCTTGAAATTAAATGTCTTGACCGAAGTTTGGTGTTTTACTAGTCTTAAAATGATCTTCTATAGAACATCTCAGGGAGAAAGTGAACGTGTACGTTGTTACTGCTAGTTAAATGATATCAATTGCTTCAATGTCATATTATGGCATATAAAATGAACATAGGTGTAATAATATTCTGTGAGATGGAAATTTGAGATTATCCGAAAAATGGGAGGAATAACATTAGGAATTTACCGAAAAGATATTGTTAATCTTGTTTTTATCTCCATTATTTAAGTTGCTCCCAAAGAATATACATTACGATAAATAGTTAATGCTTTAAAAGAACCCAGCATTATAAAACGTCTACTGTTTGTAAATCAAGGTTTTCCATGCACTTTGTTCTTTTTGTAGTTAAAAAATTAATTTTATATGAAATAAAAATAAAACAGAGCAATACTACAGTAACATCAAAAAATATTATCTAAAAATTCGTATTTACCAATTTAAGTAATATTACCAAGTTATTGAATATTACTATGGACCTGTTAATGTTCAATGTTATACATCTATTTACAGTTTAAAAGTTTTTATCTACGCAGTAATTTGGGGTATTTTTTGTGCCACAGCAATCAAACAGTCTGTAATGTAAACTCGTGACTCCGAGGTGAACCGAATTATACTTTCCCAGCGTGAAATTGAATTCTTGAAGAAGTAAATGATCTGCGCTCGTGATACACAAGAGGATTTCACTGTATATCTTTTACGTCGTTGAGTAAAACTAATTTCTCTGCGTTCATTTTAACCAAGATTAGAAAAAAATTCTTTTTACAAGAGGAAATCTCTTTAGAGAAAATTTTTATCTTATACCTATGTATAGTGGATGAAAGTATATTACTGTTCAACTATGAGCTATATAACATACGTTTCAAGGCAACATACTGTACTGAAATTACTTTTAGATATATTTTTAATCTCTTATAGTTTATAGATGTAAAATTTAATGAATGATAATAAAAGAGGTTCGAAAACACTATTTCCATATTTACGCTTTATACCGCTCTCTTACCACTATACGAAATATATTTTTATTTTATTTACCTTATATTATATTATTAGAATACCATGAAAACACATACTAACTACGATCACAACCAGATTTATTAGTAAATTTGTAAAATTATTGTAAAAGTATTACTTGTCAGTAACGAAAAATACGCTCCTAAAATATATTGAGCTAAAATGAGGGTTGTTTAGATTGACAGCAACAGTTATTGGTTTAGGTCCATCGGTTTGTTTGTTGTCATTACATACAAACAGCCAGCAATGTTGCTGCTATGTATATTTTGCCTTTGGACATGTATTTAAATTGACATCAATAATTTTCTTTCATTATGACCGATGTTTACATTAAAGAGAGTCACTTTATTCTGACCATAGGAGTTAGTAGCGATACACTTTTATGATTGTACTTTAGGTTAAAACTTTAACAGTAGGCCAAATAGCCAGTTATAAGTATTTTTGGAGTTGCTGATAGGTCGAGTCACCAAGTACTTATTCTTCCAAACAATGATTGATAGACAGCCGAGATGGCAATGTTTCAAACCGCTGATAGGCTGAGTGTCCATTCAGCAATTGTTAGGCCTATCGAAATTTATCCTGATCTCACTCTTATGAAAGTTATTAAGATTTCGAATTTAATATATTGGTAACCCTCTCCAATTATAAATGTAGTAACATTTAAAGACTACTCCTAGACTGACTACTTAGTAATCGTTAATGAGTATTGCTTTAATAAGATTTACATTTTAAATTTAAACACTTATTAAATTTACACACACACACACACACACACACACACACACACACACACACACACACACACACACACACACACACACACACACACACACACACACACACACACACACACACACACACACACACACACACACACACACACACACACACACACACACACACGCACACGCACACGCACACGCACACGCACACGCACACGCACACGCACGCGCACGCGCACGTGCATGCGCGCGCGCGCGCGCGCACACACACACACACACACACACACACACACACACACACACACACACACACACACACACACACACACGCACGCACACACACTACAATAGGGGACAACCCTGCACGTTTATCGTGCCAACCCCGATGCTCGCTGTGTTGGACACATCTCGGCCTTTACATGTAACTTTTGATTACAAATAATAGTAAATTAACTGTATAATGTAAAATCACAATATTCAATATATTTACAGTACCTCACTCATATTACTTGCGTTGCTACCTATTTATTAGTGTAAACAACCAATGATATTACTTAGCTTATTTTAAACGTGTTCTTTTCGTTAATTTTTGTTTAACAGCTGAAGTTTCAACTCATAGCATAATATTAAAAATGCATCAATAGACAAACATACAACATAAACATGTTTATTTATTTACAAAAAAAGCTATTATTAATTTACTAAATTCTCACATAAAATGTTTTAGGGGTGGCTTCTATCCCTTACGAGCACTTTGTTAAGATGAAAATACTTTAGTATTTCTTTTTAAGATCTAAATAAACAGTTTAAAACATTTCAGCTCTTATCCTACATGAAAAGTTGAAAATTTAGTCATGAGTGAGGGCTTTGTCTTATATATATAGATCTGTGTTAATATTTCTTTATGATTTACAACTTGATTCACCATTGGTTTATTCAATGATTGCAGTATTGGACGTCATGGCAGGCCATTGCTGGAACCTAGGTTGGAACCTGGTTCTATGAAGCCTTACTTTCTGACAACATTTACAGATTAAATTATTAAGTACTGTTTAATAAATCCAATATAAACTCAATTTCAATTAGCAAACACTGATTTTATTGTTGCAATTGTATTTTAACTATCATATTAACAAATTAACTATGAACCATCAGATAAAATTCTAGCGGGTCTTGTAACCTCATTTCTTACTAAACGCAAAAGCATCCATCTCATCTTATTAGTTACAGACCAAAGAAGCAAGATTTAATTTCATTACAAGGACTGCAGGGTTTGAGGTGAAGTTCGGCCAACTGCTACATCGCTAGGAACTGTTTACTTTCATTCCATCTCAAATTAAAATATCTGCCTTTAGCTAATTAGTAAACTAGTTGATGTAATAATGAGGTTAAGTTTTTTTTTTTTTATATATACATATTGTATATTGTGTTTGTTTTTAGATGTTTGACAGGATACATATTTTGAACAACTAATTCTAAACTTTAAAGGAAGATTCGAAGAATTAAGGAAAAAATTCTTGTTATTGTAAGAATTATAAATAAATATTTAGTGTTTTTATTCAACAAACAAACACCTGAAGAGAAAGGTATATAGTAAAACTTATCTCATGATTTAATTGTAATCATAATTTAATGTTATTATTCATTTGATATTCATCACCTCACAATTAAGCGCTCACTCATATCTGCTTAGGCTAAATTAGTTAAAAAAAAATGTTTATTTAGCCCCTGAACTGCTTTAAGATTATTTAAAATAAATTACAGTTCAACAGTTGAAATATGTTGTGATATGTATATGGATCGTTTTAGCATAATTATGCCATCTTCAGATACAATGCCACATAGGTTTCAATGAACATTACAAATCAGAAATAATATAAATTGACATTTTAAAAATATATAAAAAGATTTAAAAATATATTTTAAAAATGTCAATGTATACTATTTTTGTGTTAAAAAGTTCATTGAAACCTTTGTAGCATTGATAATTATGCTGAAACGATCGTTATACATATCACAACAATTTGACAGAAGTAATTTATTTTATATAAATTTGTTGAAATTGTCTTTAAAAAATGATCAAATTATTTGCATTTGACGCGCAATACAGTAAATTATTTATTTACAGAAAATCTATTGAAAACATATATGGAACAATTATTATTTAAATTTATACTTCTAAGCAACAAATACAAAACAAATGTATAAAGTTGGATTAAAATATTATAAATGTATTAAAATATCCATATGCGTTTAGATGAACAATTTGGATCTAAAATAGGTAAAGGCATTTTTTGTAAACTCTAAAAATCACATAATAGTAACTGCAACAAGACCAATTGTGTAAGCATTGGTTTATAGATATATTTATCATGTAACACCTATGCAACGTTATTCACTGTAATCACTATAGTGGCCACTACGGTACATTCCAATTTATTTATCAGTATAAATCGTTTCAAGATGCAATTTATGTCAACGTAACCCAATGAAGGTTATATATTTACAATGTGGTAATGTTCCACTGTTTTATTGATGAAGAAGAATATTGTTGCTTTCAGTATAGTGTGGTATATTAGAGTGTTAGGATCACATATATTTGAGTTTGTAAATGTTTAACAATTTACAATGGTTTAGATTATACTTTAAAACCTAAACGTCCGTGTAAAGCATCTTCCACACATTTATAGGTCCGTAAAGTAATGGACCTGGTCTCGAATTTGAGAATTAAATAGAAAATATAAATATGTAAACACTTTACTTACATTCTTACATATGAGACGCCGAATCAATGCTGTTGGTATTTTAAGGCGAATATGAATGGTTATATGAGTGTAGGATGAGTGTAGATGAGTGTAGTCTGGTTACGAACTGAGTTCAACTGTTCCTCAGAAAGGGCAATTTATTAATAGCCCAACAGCCAGGGCAACTAAGAGACCTAAGGCTTTACGTGGAATCCGAATCACATAGTGCTGGTCTGATTTTCAGCTATTTGACAAGCCTGATACTCAGTTATCTCTCTCACACAACATTCGCACATTGATTACCACCCAACATGGACACCCCAGACTTCTCTAGTAGTGTCCACGCCGATAGCAACCATCAAGCGGACGCCATGTCGGTATTAAGAGGACCGAGCATCCAATATATCGTCTACAATCTCCCAAACACTGTCCCCAAGTAGCTGGGTTACAGCACTGTGCCACCAGTGCCGACATATTAATAATTATTTTATTTGCTAATTCCTCTGTGCCTTCGAATATCAATAAACATAGAATTATATTGTTATTAGAGCTTTAATGAAGGTAGTTTTGACAAATATGAATTAACATGTCACATAGACAGAAATGCTGGATTATTCATGAAGGAATGCAGAGGCCAAGTTACATGCAATGATGAAACCACGATAGGTGCACTGTAGTTGTAAACCACTTAGAATTTCATGAAGGCATGGCTTTACATTTCAGTATAGTTGATGCATTGGAATATCGATAAGTTTGTACCAGTAGAAGAGTATGTAGTCTTTTCAATATAGATTTTTACAGAAAAATATTTTGTATCCACGATGAAAGTTAAAATGGATAAACATTCTGTTAATCAACGCTGCAGGACATTTTATAACATGTTTAATATATAAATAATGATTTTACACTTACTAATACACAAATTGAGTAAAATTACAAAGTGTCATATCATAAATATATATAAATTGCAGTGTCAGCAATATAATTACATAATTAAAACGTTGAAAACATATTTAATAAAAGGTATTAGTTAACCTCTCAAGTTTTAATATCTCTGAGATTTCGGAACAAAGTAAAATAAATTAACGTCTACGCTGCAAAAGTTGTACAATTGTTTCTTCAATTGTAGATGCGAGGGAGGGGAAGTTATCATAAAATCCTAAATCCTATTTACGAAGTTCAAACGTTTAGTTATGGATGTGAGCACCGTTATGTGCTCACCGCAAACGTTGTTGGTGACGAAAGAATATCTTGGATATATGTCTTTACAAGAGATCATTAAGCGTCGTAATTATTGTGGAGTGTCCTAATGGTTTTACTAACCATGTCACATCACATCACATCAATATTATGGTGAATACTTGCAATCACTGTCATGTACACAATTCATTACGTATTACTAGATATATAGTGGCAGCTTTACGCCAGCCTACCACAGCCTGTGTAGACCGTGAAATGACAACCCTTGTCACGTGTTGTTTTATGGTGTATACTTGCAATCACTGTCTCGTACACAATTCATTACGTATTACTAGATATATAGTGGCAGCTTTACGCCAGCCTACCACAGCCTGTGTAGACCATGAAATGACAACCCTTGTCACGTGTTGTTTTATGGTGTATACTTGCAATCACTGTCTCGTACACAATTCATAACGTATTACTAGATATATAGTGGCAGCTTTACGCCAGCCTACCACAGCCTGTGTAGACCGTGAAATGACAACCCTTGTCACGTGTTGTTTTATGGTGTATACTTGCAATCACTGTCTTGTACACAATTCATTACGTATTACTAGATATATAGTGGCAGCTTTACGCCAGCCTACCACAGCCTGTGTAGACCGTGAAATGACAACCCTTGTCACGTGTTGTTTTATGGTGTATACTTGCAATCACTGTCTTGTACACAATTCATTACGTATTACTAGATATATAGTGGCAGCTTTACGCCAGCCTACCACAGCCTGTGTAGACCGTGAAATGACAACCCTTGTCACGTGTTGTTTTATGGTGTATACTTGCAATCACTGTCTTGTACACAATTCATTACGTATTAATAGATATATAGTGGCAGCTTTACGCCAGCCTACCACAGCCTGTGTAGACCGTGAAATGACAACCCTTGTCACGTGTTGTTTTATGGTGTATACTTGCAATCACTGTCTCGTACACAATTCATTACGTATTACTAGATATATAGTGGCAGCTTTACGCCAGCCTACCACAGCCTGTGTAGACCGTGAAATGACAACCCTTGTCACGTGTTGTTTTATGGTGTATACTTGCAATCACTGTCTCGTACACAATTCATTACGTATTACTAGATATATAGTGGCAGCTTTACGCCAGCCTACCACAGCCTGTGTAGACCGTGAAATGACAACCCTTGTCACGTGTTGTTTTATGGTGTATACTTGCAATCACTGTCTCGTACACAATTCATTACGTATTACTAGATATATAGTGGCTGCTTTACGCCAGCCTACCACAGCCTGTGTAGACCGTGAAATGACAACCCTTGTCACGTGTTGTTTTATGGTGTATACTTGCAATCACTGTCTCGTACACAATTCATTACGTATTACTAGATATATAGTGGCAGCTTTACGCCAGCCTACCACAGCCTGTGTAGACCGTGAAATGACAACCCTTGTCACGTGTTGTTTTATGGTGTATACTTGCAATCACTGTCTCGTACACAATTCATTACGTATTACTAGATATATAGTGGCAGCTTTACGCCAGCCTACCACAGCCTGTGTAGACCGTGAAATGACAACCCTTGTCACGTGTTGTTTTATGGTGTATACTTGCAATCACTGTCTCGTACACAATTCATTACGTATTACTAGATATATAGTGGCAGCTTTACGCCAGCCTACCACAGCCTGTGTAGACCGTGAAATGACAACCCTTGTCACGTGTTGTTTTATGGTGTATACTTGCAATCACTGTCTCGTACACAATTCATTACGTATTACTAGATATATAGTGGCAGCTTTACGCCAGCCTACCACAGCCTGTGTAGACCGTGAAATGACAACCCTTGTCACGTGTTGTTTTATGGTGTATACTTGCAATCACTGTCTCGTACACAATTCATTACGTATTAATAGATATATAGTGGCAGCTTTACGCCAGCCTACCACAGCCTGTGTAGACCATGAAATGACAACCCTTGTCACGTGTTGTAACTTCACGGTGTACACTTGCAATCACTGTCTCGTATACATCTCCTGACTCAATACTACTTCTATAGTGTCAGCTTTACGCCAGCCTACCACAGCCTGTGTAGACCATGAAATGACAACCCTTGTCACGTGTTGTTTTATGGTGTATACTTGCAATCACTGTCTCGTACACAATTCATTACGTATTACTAGATATATAGTGGCAGCTTTACGCCAGCCTACCACAGCCTGTGTAGACCATGAAATGACAACCCTTGTCACGTGTTGTTTTATGGTGTATACTTGCAATCACTGTCTCGTACACAATTCATAACGTATTACTAGATATATAGTGGCAGCTTTACGCCAGCCTACCACAGCCTGTGTAGACCGTGAAATGACAACCCTTGTCACGTGTTGTTTTATGGTGTATACTTGCAATCACTGTCTTGTACACAATTCATTACGTATTACTAGATATATAGTGGCAGCTTTACGCCAGCCTACCACAGCCTGTGTAGACCGTGAAATGACAACCCTTGTCACGTGTTGTTTTATGGTGTATACTTGCAATCACTGTCTTGTACACAATTCATTACGTATTACTAGATATATAGTGGCAGCTTTACGCCAGCCTACCACAGCCTGTGTAGACCGTGAAATGACAACCCTTGTCACGTGTTGTTTTATGGTGTATACTTGCAATCACTGTCTCGTACACAATTCATTACGTATTAATAGATATATAGTGGCAGCTTTACGCCAGCCTACCACAGCCTGTGTAGACCGTGAAATGACAACCCTTGTCACGTGTTGTTTTATGGTGTATACTTGCAATCACTGTCTCGTACACAATTCATTACGTATTAATAGATATATAGTGGCAGCTTTACGCCAGTTTACTGTTACAGGCTGTGTAGACTGTAAAATGACAGCCCGGTTATGGTTGTAACTTAACGGTGTACACGTGCAATCACTGTCTTCTATATATTTCATTACTCAATACTACTTCTATAGTGTCATCTTTATGCCAGTCTACTACAGGCTGTATAGATCAGAGAATGACAATCTAGTTATGTGTTGTAACTTCACTGTGTACACTTGCAATCACTGTCTCGTATACATCTCCTGACTCAATACTACTTCTATAGTGTCAGCTTTACGCCAGTCTACTACAGGCTGTGTAGACCGTGAAATTACAACCCTGTCACGTGTTGTAACTTCACGGTGTACACTTGCAATCACTGTCTCGTATACATCTCCTGACTCAATACTACTTCTATAGTGTCAGCTTTACGCCAGTCTACTACAGGCTGTGTAGACCGTAAAATGACAACCCTTGTCACATGTGTTGTAACTTCACGGTGTACACTTGCAATCACTATCTCGTATACATCTCCTGACTCAATACTACTTCTATAGTGTCAGCTTTGTGCCATTCTACTACAGGCTGTGTAGACCGTGAAATTACAACCCTGTCACGTGTTGTAACTTCACGGTGTACACTTGCAATCACTGTCTCGTATACATCTCCTGACTCAATACTACTTCTATAGTGTCAGCTTTACGCCAGTCTACTACAGGCTGTGTAGACCGTAAAATGATAACCCTTGTCACATGTTGTAACTTCACGGTGTACACTTGCAATCACTGTCTCGTATACATCTCCTGACTCAATACTACTTCTATAGTGTCAGCTTTACGCCAGTCTACTACAGGCTGTGTAGACCGTAAAATGACAACCCTTGTCACATGTTGTAACTTCACGGTGTACACTTGCAATCACTATCTCGTATACATCTCCTGACTCAATACTACTTCTATAGTGTCAGCTTTACGCCAGTCTACTACAGGCTGTGTAGACCGTGAAATTACAACCCTGTCACGTGTTGTAACTTCACGGTGTACACTTGCAATCACTGTCTCGTATACATCTCCTGACTCAATACTACTTCTATAGTGTCAGCTTTACGCCAGTCTACTACAGGCTGTGTAGTCTACTACAGGCTGTGTAGACCGTGAAATTACAACCCTGTCACGTGTTGTAACTTCACGTTGTACACTTGCAATCACTGTCTCGTATACATCTCCTGACTCAATACTACTTCTATAGTGTCAGCTTTACGCCAGTCTACTACAGGCTGTGTAGACCGTGAAATTACAACCCTGTCACGTGTTGTAACTTCACGTTGTACACTTGCAATCACTGTCTCGTATACATCTCCTGACTCAATACTACTTCTATAGTGTCAGCTTTACGCCAGTCTACTACAGGCTGTGTAGACCGTAAAATGATAACCCTTGTCACATGTTGTAACTTCACGGTGTACACTTGCAATCACTGTCTCGTATACATCTCCTTACTCAATACTACTTCTATAGTGTCCGCTTTACGCCAGTCTAATACAGGCTGTGTAGACTGTGAAATTACATGACAGGCGTTGATTTCACGGTCCAGTCCCAATTACACCTTTATACCAAACAAATTGTTATAAAATCACTAACACATATACTATAAAAATGTTAACATTTTCGAATTATTGACATCAAACGCTGATAACCAGAATCGAGAAAAAGTTACGTCAGTAATAAACTTTTCTTGCTTAAGCGAAACTTTCTAAAACTGTTCGAACTGGTTTTCAGTTAATGTATCTATCTTATATATATATACTTTGGTGTTATTTTAACTGTCATAAAGCAACCCAAGATTGTGAAAAAGTCGTATCTTTGTTACTACAACAAAGATAAAATGTATTTGAAATATTTTATAACTTTAAACCTTTAAATTTTAACGAAAAATTCATAGTGACATTTTAATGTTGATTTAATTTTTTTGATAGTATTTACAGTTGAACCACTTTACTTACATAAAAGTTCAGTCGGAGTCAGGAGCCAGAAATCAATGTGGCTCCTTCTGTGTTTCAGGTGCACACCCGTGGTGCGTGTACACTCGCGTGACTAACTTCTATAAAACGTGGCTACCATCCATCCTAAATTTATTTGAGGTCAAGTATTTTACGAAGTACAGTTCTTAACCTTATGTGCGTTCCAGTTTTTGATTGTAATTGTTAAAATCTCTCTAAATATCAGATTAATTCTTGTTTTATCGTTAAATATTTAGTAAAAGTTATATTTTAATTCCCAGTGTTGACTTACCCGGGGGTGTTTCCTCTTATGAATAATTAAAACATACAACAGAGGGACAAACATCTGTTTTTACAACTTACTTGAAATAGTAAATTAAACAATGAAAAATGATGAGTTTCTTTTAAGAAATTGAATTGATCTCTAAAAAATGTTAAACAATAAACCTATATTGATGATAAAATAACATCTTGTACTTTGGTAAATTTTGTGTCATTTTCCTGCCTCTTTTAGATGAAAAATATCCAGAATAATCTAACTATAATTGAAAAATATCACTACAAATAAACGTTCATCTCAGAAGGAAAACAGGAAGAACTACTAATAATTCAAATTACATTCAAAATATCTTCCTAAATTGGAATAATTCTGAACGTCAGCAGTACACAATTTTAATACTATACCTTAATATTGTTAATGAAGGTGAGCTACGTTGTTTTTTATTATGGGACATTTATTTAAAATTAATTGTAAATATTATACAATATTCCTTGTGTTTGTCAAATTTATTATTGATAACATTTTGTTTTTTAAACATTGCTCCTATTTTCGAGAATCTTAAATCCCAACAATATCACCCAGATAGGGCGAATGTGTTAATGTTGCCATAAACAAACGAAGTATATCTCAACTGCATCATAAAAGTCAACAAGAAAGTTAGGATGAGAAATGTTTGGCGTTAGACCAAACTCCGCCTCAAGATGTATATTCCACTCTCACTCTTGTCTAGATATGAGTTCTGTTAACTGAATTGAATTTCCGAGATATCTTTAATGGATTAATGTAGGCCTTATACGTTTTTGAAAATAAGAAAAAGTTAATTACGTAAATAGAGTGACAAATACGACATATTAGTAAGATTTACAATCATAAACCAAGTTTCTTATTCCATTTGACAAGCTCCATTTGTACTAATGTGGTAAATGTGTTGAATAACTATCATGATAAGGGATTCGTAAGTGATGAGTACAGATTTGACTGATGGTATGTTATTTAATTTATCAATTGTTATCAGTAGTTTATAAATCATAACATTTATAATATATCCATACACAAAACAATTGTTAATCAGTCCTAAATAACCATAAATAAAAAACACATAAAACTATGATTAGGTGGAAATGATTTAGTACAACAGCATAATAATAGAAGTTGTTTAACGATACTCTGTAAGTGTACACCCGACGTCCTAAGGAAAAACATCGTATAGGAAATCTTAGAACTTAGGCTTAAGCGGCCGGTGTCATAACTAGAATCTACATTTTCCGGTGACAACCGTGTCAAGGTACTATCTACAATATTTACAAGATAACTGGACGTTTCGCCCAAAGTGTCACGTGGGTCGTGCCTCCACCCCCCTCTCCAGTATACCTTTCAAGCCAGTCTCCACCCCACCACCTGTTGTAAAAGCTGGAAGGTCATGCGCCAATCTCAGTAGGGATGGTCGAACCAGTGACATTTGAATAGCAGTGACAATGGTGACCGTGACAACCACATACCAGTGACTTTTACCGGTGACAGCTGTCACCGGTGACGGACGAGATAAGTCCAGTCACCAGCCCACTGCCGTCCGTCTCAAGTGTTGTGGCGTTGTATTTGAACACAGTTTAGACTATGATGTTTCCGAACATTGCTTAAATTACTTAAGTGTATTTTTTGACAAATGTAGGTTTATTAAATAAAAACAATACAATTATTTAGATTGGTTATAATTACGATTTTTGCAAGTAGGCCTACTTTATATTATTCTAAGTTAAATCCATTTAAAAAATACAACAATAACTAAAACAACCTAATTGTATGTAAATGAATTCTTATATATACAGTAGTAAACTAGTTAAATTAAATAATTATTTAAAAACCCACACTGATTTAGTTTTTGAAGGCAATAAATGAATTATAATTTTGCTTCCTCTATGTTGGGAATACAAAATAGACAATAAAATTGATGCCTTCACCATACTCCGGCCGTTGTCAAGGTCAAAAGACACTGGCAGCTATCTGAGCTGTCGCCGTCCGTGCGTCACCAAACACCGAGATTTCAGTGACCGAGCATTTACTATCGTTTTGGAACCATGTCCAGATCCAATTTCAGTTCAGTGACAAGCGAATCGGTGACAAGCGCCATGCGCATTCGCGATTCACAATAGCGTAGTTCATTCGATATCCACTTGCAGCAGTGCGAGCTGTACTGGATTCCTGTCACTGGTATTTCTTACTTTCTGTACCAGTGACTATCGGTGACAAGCAAATACCAGTACAGACAGACAAAGTCACCGGTACGTAAATATCGCCCATCCCTAAATCTCAGTCTCAGGGAAACCACTGAGGATGTCACATGGGCGAAACGTCTGGTTATCTTGTAAATATTGTAGATAGTACCTTGACGTGGTTGTCACTGGAAAATGTAGATTCTCGTATAGGAAATGATTAATTATTTACGTCAATGATTCCACATGTAATATTTTTAACATATTATATAATATAATGTTTTATATAGTGTTTCCAGTAAAAAGTAAATCGTTGTGCTTTTGTAATTGTACATGAAGTTTCACGGATTTGAAAATGAAATGAAAATCCTCTTTATTAGGGACTAGGTTAGGACTATAAATTCAACTATTTAGTTTCAACAAATTTTCATGACTTAATAATGTTTACGGCGTTTGTCAAAATAGTTTCTTGATGTTTTAAATTATAACAATGCACATATCATTGGCAAAGAACGTTCTTTTATATTATCATAAAGTAATCTTTTATATTTATAGGTTTCAGTTTTGGAGTATCAATAAGAATGTTCTTTTACAGACTGTTGTGAACTTTTTCGTAAGTAGTAAAGAAATAATTTAAGTTATTAATATAAAGATAAATGTAAAAAATACTATTAGTAAAACACTATATTGTCAGTACTAAATAAAATAGAACTTGTCAGAGTTGATGTATAAATATTATATTTTACAAAGATAGAATTATCATTAATAGTTTTATACACAATCTTTAAGAACTTAAAAATTAATTTGTTTTGTTACGTTACATAAACAAGTGCAAATGCACCCTATTACTCACGAACGGATTAACAAAACAGCACACGTTTTAACGGTTAACAGAGTGCTACGTACTTTTTATTAAAATAGATATATTTAATAAAAATACTATCAACAAAATTAGTGTAATCTTATATAATATCTATATATAATTGCCAGTAACACTTTGTATTAAGACTATAAACATAAATCACAAAACCTCACCTGTAATCTGATTTATGAGAAGAACTATACAAATTGTGCATCTTTCAAAAACACAGTCTTGGTGGGACCATACACACAAGCCATTGGATTACATCCACAAATCGTTGTACATTTAACATTCAGTAAATTTTCTTAACAGGTCTGAATACATTTTTTCGTTACCTTTGCAATAACAAATGACATATCTATTCAAGTTAATGCAATAATGGCCATGGAACTTTAAGCTGATTATTATTTATTAGACTTACGTATAAACATAGAAAATTCATTGACCAATGGTGGAATAAACACTTTTATTGCAATAGAAATGTGTTATTTTTCTTTTTAAACGTTGTAAAGTTCATATGATACGATTCCAGTTTATATATTTTATTTTGATCTTACATACTCATAATCTTACTACCAGCTGACAAATTATTTTTTCTCAACCTTCCTGTTTAATGCTACATTATCATTCAGATTATTGTTTCATCTAACCTGTATTTGTTGTTTAAGGATATATTTTACAGTTCTTGGATTTGAAAAAAATAAAACTATTCATTTTGTTTCAAGTTCAAAAATGCCATTGAGGACTCGTGTGCTAAGTAGGCAGCATACAAAATACGACAACAGTGAGCAAATCAGCTTTAGTGTATACAAATATTAGTATATATGTCTTGAGAAACATCTTGAAAGGATCATCAAAAGCGCAAAACCGTATGAGGGGAAGTTTTTATCACCACAGAAAGCCATGATGGCCTGAATAGTGAAAGGACTGATTTATGATTTCAACATTGGGAAATGTATATACCATTATGTCGTATCTCTTATAGCATAACATGCGTATTTATTTTAAGGAGAGGCCGATCTACTCCTTAACCTTAAGGTGGTTCGGCTGGCATTAGGGACAACTGAATTCCGCTACGCGCGCTAGCTATACTTCTGACCGTGAGACTCACACACAGACACTCGACCCCTCCCCATCCCCGTCTATATAATTGCTGGAAGTCGTTGAAGTACAATCCTGCGGGTACGGGTGCTGTGTCTTACTATACGTGTGTGTAGCGATTGGATTGTAAAACATGCGGGTAAAAGTACGTATCCCAGTTGAGTATATAAAGTTATAAAATGTGTGATATTATAAAACATAAAATCCCAAACACGAAATTGTATTTCTCGTTATAATAAAATAAAAACAAACATAACATTCATTATTTAAAATCAAATTGGCTAGTTTGCAGTAAAATCGCATAATTCAAAATAATTGATCAGTGAGACCAGTCCTGTGAAGGTCTGTCTTTGAAATTTTGGAATAATCGGGAAAATAGATTCTTAATGTGATATGTACCAAGAAAGCCCAAATTCGCATCTTTGAGGTGATGTATTTATAACTATAAAACATAATTTTAATGAAAAAACTACATGGGAAGCGTTTAATAGCTGATATAGACATTGCAAACGAACAAAAATTAAAAAAAAAAAATATTTTGACCAACCAGCCTTAACTTTACCCATTCCCCATTAGACTTTTGTACTGTACGGGAAACTTATCAAATAGGGCAAGTGGGAGAATCAGTACAGTTCAAGCTGAATATTTCTGAGAAAAACTAACGGTCAAGGTCAGCACACGAACCTACACTATTTCGAACTTAGGTATCAAGTCCTGACGCCTTAGACCGCTCGGCCACTGTTCCTCCCAAATTAGTTAACGAATCATAATTTATTTTACATAATTATATTTTATTCATATTTTGAGTAATGAAAGTAAAAGTTTGAGTTGGTAGTTATCACTAAACTAGACTTATAACTTCCTAAATCTGTGAGTAGCCTAAACGTAAAAAAAAAAAAAAAAAAAAAAAAACACAAAAACTAAGTTCAAAACACAAACTTATTTCAGTTGTCACTAGTGTTTGTGTGTTGGAGGGTTTTTATTTAGCCATTATGTCAACTTGCTTTGAAATATTGATGCTTTGGATTAGTTATAAATCGACAAAATTTGTTATCGTTTAAGTGTTTATGGAAAATTATTTACTGTCTGTTGGAAAATGATATGTTTACTTAGTGCAATTGAAATTTATTTATTATTTTTTATTTATTTATTTATTTTAATGGTAACACCATTTTACACAATATAAACCAAAAAGGTCTATGCAAAGAGATCAGCAGATACGGTACACAAACCAACAACCTCATATAACTAAGAACAACAAATTAAGTTGAATCAAACAGCCATACAAGACCAGACTTAACTGATTAAATTACATGTGGATGACAAAGAAAGTGAAATTATTGATAACATAAGTAAATAACAACAAGTAACAATAAACAAACATTGAACAAATATGAATAAATCAAATGTACAGGAAAAACAATACAAGGATAGTAATTCAACCCTGGGGCCCTAATCGTTTTTTGACAAAGACACAATGGTGGGTACCCCATTTTTGTACCTTATAGTAAGATCCTTTTCACCATTCCTAATACGCTCATCCATTTTAGTCCTCAGGGAGTTTAAGAATCTGCGCTCATTGTCAGTTCTATCTCTGGAGGCTGAAATGGAAGAGAATTTATTATCAGTGCCCCTCAATTTGGCCTCGGAAAATTTATCAAGGAAAGATTTAACTCTAGCCACAGATTGAAATATAATCCTTAATGGGCGCACACCTCTTGACCTGGATTTTCCAGTTCTGAACAATTTAACATCTTCAACATTTAGGACAAGCCCAATATCCTGCGCCAGCTCCAGTAGCTGATCCCTATCATGATTGACCCCAACAGCAAGATCCTTGCTATGACTAAGGTAAATTAAAGATCATCACATTGAGGGTAAGATTGCAAGGGTGAACTGTATAATCTTCACATCCTTTGAAACGTTTACAAAGGATATTTCTACATTGTTACTACGTTTAAAGTAGATTTACCTGATCTGTTAGAGGATAGCTGCAAATATCTCCCAGCTTTAAATATTAATAATCTGTATGTATATATTAAAAGGAACTTTTTATTTTTATGAATTTCAATCAAGTAACATTTATTTTCATAGTAAATTTACTCACAAAAACATAGTGAGTTTCATACTCCATATCAAAGTGAGAATAAGAAATGTCTTATCAAATAATTTACTAGCATGAAAAAGGTTGTAGTATGATACAAAGATATAAACAAAATTACTACACGCAATCTCTTCTTATCTTAGGTGCGAAACCCATATGTGGCTTCCCACCGTAAAATTGAATTCCCTCAATAAAAAAACGACAAAACCCACCACAATATAATATTCATTCAACAACAAAACGATATTTCATGTTTCAAACTTACTTATAATGAAAATAAATTTTTATTCAGATTCGAAAAATTACACATTGTACTGAATTTATAATTTATTTTATGTTATATCCCTTAAAGTATTTAATGTATATGTTTAAGCCTTTTATATGTATATATTACACCCTAATGGCAGACAGTTGTTGAAACTACAGCAGCACGCAACCTGGGAAACATGGAAACTTTTGTAAATTACTTTAATAACGGGTTGTCTTCCCTATCTACACACCACTCGTTAATTCACTTTCTCACACGCTACCATCTCATAGGTTAACAATCTTTTCCCCAGAATTAAAATATTTAATAATACCGCTTAAAACATAAATTAATCTGAACATATATAGATGATTTTATTTTCATCTATTTTTAAGGTCACTTAAAAGTAAATATATTCACTTATAAGACCAATAATATTGGTCTTTTACAATTTTATGTTATGGGTATGAAGTAAACCAGCATGAACCCCAGTGCCATCAGAGCCACAAGTACATAAAAACTAAACTTTTGAGAATAATTATTTCTGTAGAAGTAATGGATTAATTTAACACGCTATTCATAGTTTTAAAGCATAGGATTTAAAAATGGTCTAAGAATAACGAAATATGTTTAGTATGGAATTAAGTTCAAAACAACTTAATTTCATATTAAACATATTTTGTCATAATGTAATGCATTCAATGACGTACTTACTAAGTACTACCAATACTTTACCTCATTAAATATAACAATACCAGAAGCAGCTCAATGTCACGATAACACTTGTTTGGCTGGAACTATAACTTACTAAAGTTAACGGATCTATGATACAACATTTGGCACCACCATTTTAATAAACACTAAATGGTATTCCTGGTGAACTGAAAGATTTTTTACGGAATATATTCCTTATAAATATATACAAGGTGGACAACCATATGGAAACGCTTTCACAACTTTTGTATAGCTTCACTTGTAAAAGTGATATATTGTACATCATCATAGTTACAAAGAACATACTTTTTGACGCCATTAGTGACATTTCATCTTTTTAAGGGAACGGCCCACGAGATGAACGAAAATTGTCAATGTAAGCCTGGGTCGAGTTTGGTATCAAATGAACGGTATATACAAGAGAAACTGTTTACCACAAACCGGACTTCGAAAGGTTTATCTTTTCCAGAGTATCGGTCATTTGAATTTCAAAGTAACCAATTTGAACAATATTATTTATCCGCTATTTAACAGTTTCAAGTAAATTATTCTGATAGAAAATTATTCTTTATTGAGCACAATTATTCAGAAAAAATTAAACTATCAATTATCTATGGGAAAATATAACGTTGTTGTGAAAGCGTTTCCATATTTTTTCACCCTGTTTAAGTGTCGTATTAATGCATATATGATCATTTCTAAAATAAAGTATAAGAATTCTCTTAATTAGTAAATACATGCTTGGGGTCTCCCCTTTCAGTTCTCCCAACATAGTTTTCTAAGAAAAATTAAAATGTTAAAACGTCTGTTTTGTGCACGGTTACCAATAATTGTATTTTATCATAGTTGGATTATATTTAAGTGTTCTATCATTATTGAAGTGTCGTGCTACAAACAATAAGCAACATTGTTCTTAACCTGTATACGATAAGTGGACACGTTTACATAATTACTTCCTCACGAGCCCAACTTATTTAGGAGAAATATTAATTAAATATGAAAATAAAACTTGAATATTTATATGAAATTCGAATATGTTATTCTAATATGTCTTAGTGAAAACTAAACTATAAATCCATTTCAGAATCATTCAATGTAATCATCATAAATCCAACTATAAATCAACGTGTAAAGGTAACTCGTGGAAAGGTAAAAATTAGTTTAATAGATGGCAGCATAAACGATTTATGTTTTAATTAATTGCATTTTGTTTCAATAGTGACAAGGATTTGATATAAGGAGCATATGTCTACAATAACCACACGTATTTTAGATTCGACCTAGTTTTAATGCACAACTTAAATGAACTAGTATTAACAAATAAATATATTTGAATTTTTGCGCTAGATGACTCTATTTCAGGTGTTTTTGGAGTCCATTTGGAAGAAATCCAAATTTCAAAATTCTAACTAAGTGGACTTAGAATTTTCAATTCGATCGGGTTTCCGCTAAGTTATAATTGAGTTTCGTGTTTGGCCATATCGTCCTAACCTGCTGTCGATAGCAGTCTGCTGAGGTTTCTGTCTATTCTCTAAACTAAAACTGTACTGATAATAAACAACTAATATTTTCCATAAGTATTCATATTTTGAACTAGTGTAATGTGAGTAATGCCTGAAGTTAATAATGTAACATAATACATTAATAATAATGATTTAATATTTTTAAGCCTGTACTTCAAAGCAATCTAGGCCAGTACTTAAATTATACCTGTTCTAACTCTATAGCTATTTGCATAAATATATAGTTAGATACATATACATAACCATATTAAGTTTCAGTATAAAACTTAACATTGAAATTTCACTTTTAAGCAATGTCAAGTAAATTGTTATGAATGTAACTGTCCTGAATTATCTCCTTGATTGATATTACTTTAATTGTCATGATAGGTACAAATACCTCTATTTTATGTTGGAACGGTCTTGGCGTAAAGAAGGTGAGGGTGCGTGGCAACTTGCGTGACTTAACTTAATAGTTAACGAGCACTCCAACACAACACTAATTAAGGGAGGTAAAGAATTTGAATTATTTTTATTTCTAAAGAAAGTAAAAATCAGTAAATTCACTTTTGGAAAGTATGTTGTTAGAAGGTATGAAACAAAAAAAATGAGAGTTTTTAAATTAAAATTAACCTTAATTTACTTATTTACAAGGTTGGAACAGTGTTTTCAAAATAAATGTTCAAACTTACAAATAAGGCAGAAGCAAATTTTAGTTTATGGGATTTGGTAGTAATAACACAAGTTTTCTGCACTTAAACGGAAAAAAGTGAATATTAAATTTCACTTTTAGAAAGCTTTTCATAAAGATGAAAACTTAGATATTCTTGCATCATCTTATTTCAAAATATCCCATCATGCATTAAATAATATCTTATTTATATCCCTTATTTGATATAATCTATTTTTTTATTTATGAATATAAAATATTTTCTATAAATTTTATAGTTTTATAATCAGTCATGAAGTTTTGATAAAATCCTTCAAAAAAGGTTTTTAAATTTATTTTTATTCATGATGAAATAAAAAGTAATAATTTTTAGAATATTTTCAGTATAATATTATACATGAATATAAATATATAACCAAATATTTTTAGCCAATGATTACTAAGTATAGCCTGATATAAAATAATTATTTCAGACTTTGCTAAAATTAAAAAAATCTCTACTTGTTGTTTTAAATAGAAAAAAGCTACGTATAAGAAATTAGTAATTTTATTGATCTAATAACAATCAGTTAAGGTTTATACAACTTTGCCACGCCTTAAAAATATGTGAAGCATGAAATTGAAAATTAACCTGCAAAATTTCGTTGGAAATGTGTCTGTTTTTGAACCATTGGCTTTAAATAAACACTTATCGATTTCACCAAAAGAATAGTTTTCCATTTGAATCACAATAGGTGTAAATACGTAGTCTTTGTCTGATAAATATTTGAGTGGGTTTTATTTACGTGACTGCTTAAACTTTTAGTCAAATTATATAGGAACATTACTCTTAATTAAAAACTAGTTCTTCCGGTGTCAACCGCGTCAAAGGACTATTTACAATATGTACAGTTCCAGACGTTTCGCCCATGCTACGATGTGGCATCCTCAGTGGTTAGGCTGAGAGTGAAGGTCAGCAGTCGCTCTGCCCAATATATGGCGATGGCGCAGCTGTCATGTGTCACGTAGGCCAACATCGTTGAGGATGCCACATCGTAGCATGGGCGAAACGTCTGGAACTGTACATATTGTAAATAGTCCTTTGACGCGGTTGACACCGGAAGAACTAGTTTTTATAATGACTCCAGCCACTTAAGTTTACGAAATAGGATTACTCTTATTTATTTAATTTTACTAACAAACTTATTACTAACACCTTTGAACTAGCTGAACAATACTATATTAATATTACTAACAAACTTATTACTAACACCTTTGAACTAGCTGAACAATACTATATTAATATTTATATTTGATTTTTTTTAGGTTGGAATGCTGAATTTTGTATAAAGGTAAGGAATGATTCTTGACTTTTTTTTAAAAGGCCGATCTCCTTCTTAACCTTACCTTGCCCATTCCTCATAGACTATTGATCTGTGCGAGGAACTTAATCAGACAGTGTAAGGGGGCGAACCAGTACAGTAGAAGGTGAATGAATATTACTGATAAAATCTTTCAGTCTAGGCCGGATTCGAACCAGCGCTATCTCTGACCAAAGCTCAAAGTCCTGACGCCTTAGACCACTAGGCTACCGGCCGTTGTATTAAAACCAACGAGAAAATTCCCATTATAAATGTATTTCGTTCAACCAAACACATGCCTTAAGCTATATATTTTACCACAGTTCTCTCTGAGTTTACTTTCAACATGAGTTTGAGACACTTTAATTATTGGTAAACATTAATAATAAGTAATGACTGAAATATGTATTGAAAGCAATTCAATGGTGCATCAACAAAACTTACTGTAACTTAGATTTGTTATGTTCTTGTAATGTCTACATTGCAAGTGAGTACATATTGGTGATGGGTAGTCATAAGGCTGATGCCCAACAAATAACTGGCTGTATTAGTTAGTTTTTAACAATATAAGTATATGAAACCAATATAAATGGAACAAACGTAACATTATGTATACCATCAATAAAAGACAACCCATAAAAACAAGAAATAATTGTAACATTTTAATTTCCGGAACACAACGATTACAAAAGGTTCCAAATACGTACAGATCGAAATGTAACATTACTTTGTAGTTTCAATAGGGTGCGACATTTTTAACGCATTAAAAACAAAAAAACTCTTTTCAAACTAAATAAACCTAAAATTTACAGGTTAGTACAAACAATAACAAAAATTATATAACAATTAAAATCAAAAAGTAAAAACATTTTAATATTATAAATATTAACATTAACATTGCTAACAAAATCTGACTATAGTAAACATACAAAACAACGATTTGGTTTCAGATATGACGAAATATAAGTATAGCTATAAAAAGTGGGTAGTAATTACCGTACTATTTTATGGATATTTTTTTGAAAAGGTCCATAAATCGAATAAGTGTCCGGATAATCTTCATCCTAAATCGATGTTGTTATAGGTAAACTACGGAGTTTTCAGTAATTTCGCGAAGCTTACTCCTGAGAAAATGCCAAATGGTTCGACGTGCTAGTGGTCGTGAAGCAGAGCTGCAACATTTCTCCACTAGATGGCATGGCAGTTCACTTATATTGTAATACAAGTGAGTATAAAGTATTTAAATGTTAAAAATATAATACGTTTTATGACACTAATATTGACATAAACAACAATCACGCGATCTACAGCAACCTGGTTGCATTACTACCGCTTGGAGCGTTAGCATCGCATGATTGGCAAGTAAAACGGCTGAGCTTCGCTACTGTACGTTTTTATACTTTACTGTGGTACTACCAAATGATTCACCTGTGTAATTTTAGCAGTACCTCTGATATGTCACGTCAAAGTATGGATGAAAAGTCTGGTGAGACTAAGTAGGAGAAAAGTAAGGGTTTCGCGCACGTTGACGTCACAGTGACGTCGTCACAACACGTCACAATCAGCTGATCGTAACATGCGTCACCGTACGTGGCAACCTTAGTTTTTTCTTACTAAACTATAAGTATTGTATTTAGCTCAATAACGTAAGTTTACCGGAATATCAATATTCTAGATATGCATTAAAGTAAATTAAATTTGGAATTTTTCAAACATTAGATTAGTGAGTTTCAGCTGGGAATTGAAATGCTACAAATTAATCTGATTTGTATGGATTATTGACCTTCACTCTATGATAGTGCTTACATTTAAGTTTGTAAAGAAGTATGATAGAGAAAAACTTATTATTTGCTATTTTGATAAAAAATCATGTGATTATGAACACTTATATGTGTTATAAAGATACTTAACAAATCGATAATAAACACATATTTAATGGATCTAGTTTGTTGTTGTACATATGCATGACATTAATTGAAGAAACATCAACACGTTAAAAATATAAATATCGATTATAAATAAACAGCTGCTCTAAATTTAGGTTGAGTACTATATAATGTATGTATATGTATGTATATATGTATGTATGTGTGTATGTATGTATATGTATATTATTTATTTAACCTTACAATTTATACTTTATAGTAAATGCTGTTGTATTTAACTGTTTAATGTGTGCATTTCAATCCTTTTGTTGCCTAATTTATTACTGATTGAATAAAACTGTATTTATTTGCTCGTTTCATGATGACTGTTGCAATGTTATATTATACTGGTTGTTATAGATTTAAACTGATTGTTATATTTATATAGTTGTATTTATTTTTATATTTATATAGTTGTATGTATTGTTATATTTATATAGTTGTATGTATTGTTATATTTATTGTTATATTTATATAGTTGTATGTATTGTTATATTTATATAGTTATATTTATTGTATATGGTTAAAATTCATGATGTTACACGTTAGTGTTATTACTTAGAATCACCGCCTGCAGTGCATGAACTATTGGACTATCTGTCAATATTGGTACAGGATAAACACAGCATTGATGACACCAGAGACGGCCGGAGTCACTAAAACCTGACATTCCATTCACACTAGGGAAATTCACGAACTGTTGTAGAGTAATTTAGAGCATCGGTCTATGGG
Source organism: Stictocephala bisonia (assembly GCA_035578905.1). Lineage (NCBI taxonomy): Eukaryota > Metazoa > Arthropoda > Insecta > Hemiptera > Membracidae > Stictocephala > Stictocephala bisonia. The sequence continues at coordinate 331,209 of JAQJVL010000527.1, read as the reverse complement.
GAGATTTTATAAACTGACATATTGACCGAAATTCATATTTATTGGCAAAATATCATTTAGTTTGTACCTTAAACTTCAGATTGAAAAGTTAGAGAAGAAAAAATGTTGTTCCCTAATTTAAAACTTACTTTGAAATAGGTAAAACATGGTGCCAACAAATATTCTAACAAAAGAATTAACTTAACAATAAATTACGTAGTATATACCGTTGCTTTAGTTTTTGGTTATATTAACTATAAATATACACCGAGTGCCACTAGTAACAAAAAACCTTTTTTTAACTATATTGGATATTATACATTATACTATATTAATTTGTGAAGAAAAACTTGAAAGAAAAACAAAGTTAAAAACAATAATTCTTGTTTAAATGTTAGTTTAGTGGTTTCATTTAATTAATTCACTTTAGCAAACAGTTCTTTAGAATTGGTGATGTGAGATATTTACTGGTAAAAAAATATGGCTTATAATATTAATAACTTACTAGTTAAAAAAGATAGTATATAGAAAAAAAATATTTTTAAGCAATTATATTACCATTTATTATAAAATAATAAAATTGTTGGATCAAAACCCATGGCTAAATCCAAAATTATAACATTATATTTTGAAATACATTTTAAAATTTGTATTCTATTTTAAGCTATACATAACAATTTAAATATTATATAAATTAATAATATTTTTAAAATGGGATTATACTACTAAAATGCGAACGATAATCATATATTGTTAGTAATGAAATTAATTCTTTTAATATTTTATTATTTAATATGTATGTTTAATATTTCCAACAAAAACTGTAATAAAATAAGCCTCAAAGGTTGTATAATGCAACAATTGTTGAATACATGTGTAAATAATACAAGCTTTGTCTGTGTCCTATTGTATCTCATTATCTGTTATATCACGAGCGAGCAATGTTGATACTCTTTGTAATATTTAATGACATCTCGTTTCGTAATATTCATTCACGATTAGGTAATGTTAAAAAGTAAGAATTAGTTTGAATAAATAATTTAATATGTAGATTAATAATTACAGTATAAGTAGGTTGGACATACCAACTGTATGAGTGGTAAATAACATCCATTTTAATTTGCATCGTCTTTGTTAACATTAGTTATGTATATTAACAAGGTTTGTGGTGGTGAGCAAGTTTACACAAAGCTGAAACTACAAGTCCAAACCATTATATTAGTTTTAATGAAATATTTAATTTTATATGAATAAACCTAAACATTCCATACAGAAAAATAAGAGAAATTCAATCTACACAAAAACTGAAAATTATTTAATCTTACTTTCCTATTTATACTGTATTTAACAAAATTTGTAAGGACGTCCTCGACTTATATAATAAGCTTACCTAATTTCTCAAAGTATATTTTATAAAATTAGAATTATTATTGCTACTTTATGCGAAGTGTCAGTTGAACAAAGAAATTCAAATAATAAGTATTAAAAGTGACACTTCTCTACAATCAATAAAAATCAACTCATAGACACTGATTTTAAATAATCCCATTTATTTATAAAAATATTAAGAAAACATCGTCGTGTTATCTTAAAAATAATAATGACGATAATTTATTTGATTCACTTCTGCACTATAATAATATTCATAGTGTTTATATTGGTTTGCTCAAGTCTTATCTTTTTATACTAACACTAGGGGAAACCCTTCACGCATCACGTGCCAACCTCCTCACTCACTGCGCCCGTTATACCTCGGCCTTCGGCATCGGCATGTGACTTTTAACTACGAATAATAGAGTTTAACTGTATATCGTAAAATAACAATATTAAATCAATTTACAGTATCTCACTCACTTTACTTGCGTTACTACCAATTGTTACAAACAAACCTTTTAGAATGTGGTATATTATATTATTATTAGTATAAATACCCAATGCTATTTCTTAGCCTATTTCAAATGTGATCATTTAATTGTTTTTTGTTTAACCGTTGAAGATTAATTAAATTAATTAGTAAATTTACTTAGACCATTGAAACCTTCAAGTCAAATAAAATGGAGCCGTATAATCGAACGTAAATAAAACCACGTTTACAACATTCCCTGGTTTAACATTATGAAAGATCTAACCTTCCCAACATTACAAGCACACTTGTTTACATTCTAACAGCTGTTAGAACACTTTTTGGTACATTTGAACAGCTGTTACTTTCCGAATAATTAAAATATCTCTCCATGTTATTCTTATGGGCGAAAAACGTACTTTGAGGGCTTCCCGTGCCCTTCACGGTGAACATATTAAAAAATTAAGACCTTAATGTACAACTACGAACAGAGACAGATTTGTTGACACCTCAACTGTTTAAATTGGTCAAGAAATGAGGGAGGTATTGCATTGACAAAAACGGCTCCACGTATTATATATAAATTAAAAGGATACTGCGCACAAAAATAAGTAAATCTATTTAATGGCTTGATTTTTTTTCTTTTAGACAAGGAGGGATAGTGAATTTGAGCACACTGGAAGGTTCTCTATCCTTCCATTAGTACCATACGCCAGTTAGCACAATGTTCTACAGACTACCAGCTAAAAAACCCTCTTTTCCGAGGTCACTAACTTGAAACTATTTAAGACGTAATCAAGGCGACGCCAAAGTCGTTAGCCGTTAAGTCTGATCTAGGACATGAGTGCCATCTGAGGCAAAGAACGTATGGTCTTTTGGTGGAACGAAAAATGGAATGCTCTGGTACATTGTTAGCCCCAAGACAGTACAACCAGCCCGAACTCGGTGCTTTCCCCACCCTATGGAGGCACTGGTGGAAGTAGCCGTGACTAGACATCAACCGGGTCACGTAAAACATCCCCTCTCTCCTACGGTGAATCACACGCCGCACACCCATCGCAGCATGCCTTAATTACGTAATAAAATTATCTTAATTTTCCATAACACAAGAGAAAATCTATCAAATAAAAAAAAATTAGTTTACAAAAACTATTTTCGTGAGGGCTCACCTAACGGCGCGACCGATCCCGGGGTGTCGTTATGTTAATTTATTTTAAAATGATTTTGGTGTAACAAAGAGCTTGAAAATATAATGGATATTTATCAATTTATTTATGAATTTAAAGTGTAAATAAATTAATATGTTGCGTGAGATATACCAAAATTTATGTCGACGATTGTTCATTGAAATTAGGCATCAATAATATTATATTTCTGGTTTCGTGGCTATTTTATATACATAAAAACACAATTACATAATTAAAATACCTTAAGTATATAAATTTTGATTTTTTTTAAAATGTTTAATGAATTTAGGTTTTATTTATACTCGTATAATGGATGTATTAAATACACTAAGAATACTTTCGATACAATGGAAACTATAGCAACGTGTAATGTATATTTATAATTTTTACTGGTATGTATGTTTAATGAAAATTCAAGCATGTCTAAATACAGCCATGGATAAATAGACACCGGTGGCCATTTGCAGAGCTGCGGTTCTCGCCAATTAAAACTTTGTTACTACCCTCAAAAGCTCAGCTGCCTCGAGATACATTTCATTCCAACAATTCATCCAAAGCTTATTTTCTTGGCTGCCTCTCTTTGAAAACAACACTTACTCTAACTAGGCCATTTTATTCAGTTACTTAAACTAATCCTGTATATGTACTAATGATAGCCAATTATGTACGCCTTTTTTGTACATACAAAATGGCGCACACCGAAAATTGTTTATCGTCAACTCATTTTAGTAAAAAAGATGTGTATATTTTATTTTTAGCAATATAAATAAGCAATATGCATATTTTATTTTTAGATTTAAGAACGTTCCCAATGCACTTAAGTCAAACTGCCCTCTCAGCAAACCTGTGTACAACAGAACTTTGTCTCGTATTACCCATACGACTCACGTACAGTCATAGATTTATGACTACCCACTGACTGACCTTGTTCAGCCCAACCCACTCGTGAACACTAACTGGCGTCACTGATCAGTAGTTTACACGTTAATGTAACGTAACAGTCACAAGTAATAGATTCTCACAATACTCTTCAGTAATGATATCAAATATTGGCACAGGTGGCGTAGTGCTGTAACCCAGCTACTTCGGGACCAAGTGTTGAAGAGATTGTAGGTGATAGGTCTAATGCTCAATATTATAACAACACTAAGTGGTTCGGATTCCACGTAAAGCTGTAGGTCCCTTAGTTGACCTGGCTCTTGGGCTAATTGTAAATAGCCCTTTCTGAGGAACAGTCGACCTTAGATAGTTACAATGACTAAACTCGATCATATACATTCATCACACTCTTTAGCCCATATATTTGCCCATATCTTGACGATCGGCATCTTACTGATAATGAATTAACAAAAATACATAATTACAAAAGGAGATTATTGTTCAATACTACCTGTCAAAAGTGTGGGCTGTAAGTAACCTAAACGGTCAGCCAAATACAGTTTTGAACACATTTTCATTTTCTTTTACAACATAGTAACGTGATTTTACATAACATTTTAATAGAAAATAATCTAATTTGTTTGTATATTAAATATAAAAGAGCCAAATATTTTTTAGGAATGATAATCTGTTTTATAATACGTTTATATTTTATATATTTCTATTTAGTAATATTTATTCAATATTATTTAGAAGATATTTGATATTTTAGTAATATAGTAATTTTACAAATACATAAAAATACTACATTCGTTAGTACAAAAAGAGAAGAAGCAAAGCTCTTTAACTGGGCTAAATAAAATCATGAGTAGTTAATTGCAGTGCAGACCTAAGTTCCCACGAGAGCTTAATTATCTGCAGGTAAACAACACGATCACTCTCTTCCAGATAAACTAAATCTCCCTTAGTCGGCCTTGTTCTGCTGTTCACTTAATTTAAGTCTAAAAATGTTGTTTAACCCTCTTAAACTATAGGGGAAGGAAAAACTAATTAAAATCTCTATATGAGGATGCTGATAGATGTTTTTGAAAAAAGTATTATAAAATAGCAGTATATATTTTCATGTCAATTCATATTAAACATAACAGCTTGTATAAAAATAGTATAAATAAAGGAACTTAAAAATTTCATCCCCATAAAGAACACAAGCAAAAGTGTATGTATATACAGGGTGTTTTAAAAATCTGGGGAAATATTTTGGGATATGGTATAACAAGTAAAAATAAACAAAAAAGTTCCTCTAACAATATGGTCTATCTCGTTTCGTTTAGCGTCTGTCTGTCTGTTTGTGTTTTTTATAAAAAAAGCATAACTCAAAGACGGTTTGAGCTACAGCGTTCTAATTTTACATAGTTGTATGTCTCATTAAAACCTAAATTTATGCTAAAATAAAAAAAATATCACCAATATTTTCAAAATGGCAGCCTTTTTAATATTTTAAAGCAAAATGTCATGGAAACTGACTAGAGGATAAAAAACTATGAAGAAACATAAAAAATATGTCATGAAAAGACAAACATTTTAATACCTTATTTGTTAAAAACGTTCATAAATAATGCGATGAATACATTTTTTCTACAGACATTTGTGTATTTTCAAAATACATCAGTTAAGAACAAATAAAAATAGCCGCAGTTGTTTTAATAAATATTTCATATGTCGTGATATAACATTATTAGCTCAAACTTAGAGTAGGTGTTCAATGTTCCTTCCATTTTCCTGAACACAGCACTCAATCCGTTTTAACATGGAGCCCCATACACGTTCAAAAATGCCTGGATTGGCTCTCACTTGCTGAAAACCTGCTCTTATCCTATCACTCAACTCTTCCACAGTGTTTACTGGTCTGGCATAAACAATACTCTTCAAGTGTCCCCATAGGTAAAAATCCAAAGGGTTTAAATCAGGTGACCGTGGAGGCCAAGCAACAGGACCACCACGTCCAATCCACTGTTCACCGAATGTATTGTTCAAGTGTTTTCTTACATTTATGAGAAATGTGCTGGCGCACCAACGTGCATAAACCACAGTATTTCTCGCTGTTCCAAAGGAGTATTATCTAATAGTTCAGGTAATGTATTTACAAGAAAATCTAAGTATGATTATCCATTAAGTCGGCCGGGCAAAAAGACGGGCCCAAATAGCTTGTCTTTAAAGATGCCTCCCCATACATTCAAAGAAAACCTGTGTTGGTTATCTGAAGATTGAAAAGCGTGTGGGTTTTCTTCCGCCCAGACGTGTCTGTTGTGAAAATTATTAAT